>BHFT01009162.1:0-21984 GCA_004320025.1 Laticauda laticaudata
CAGTTCACACTAGGTGTCCTTTTGCATCCTCTAGGCATCTGCAGACATCCCGTTAATTCGAGCATAGGGTCCCCCTGCGAACCTCTTTTTTCCATTTAAATGCTATTTATTGAAGCTGCATCCGGCACTTTCATCCTTTCACCGTTCCGAGATACTTTGAAACGCTTCCGTCCGATTGCCAACGGTCCGCTTCGATCCTAGTCCTGTGCCGTTCCGCTGGGGCCAAGCGGAATTTGAGTTGTCGGGATGCGCAGAGCGGTACACGAGCCTAGCGGATATAAGCAGACGCTGTTCTTGGATGACGGACAGTTGTAGACCGGATTGATCCCGTATGCGTCGCGGATGCAGAACGGACGCGTTCCGACAGTGCAGCGGTTCACAAAAAGTATTTGAGCAGCCTTCCCAAAACTGGTTGAGCGATGGACCTCAAGTCGACAGATGCTGGATGGATAGAGAGGATGAAAAACGGAGGCAGTGAGTACAAAACGGATGAATCGCGTTAACCAATGGATGGCAAATGTTTCTCTCCGTTTTACACCCTCTTTCCATTTGTTGGTGCAGTGTGACATGGGCTTTAGATTGGAAAACCGAGGTTTATATTAACCCTAGCCCACTTCTACATTCTGCACTGTAATCATTTGTCAGTCCAAAAAATGCCAAAAGACAGCAGAAAGAATCATAAGGCATGACTTTTACATATCTCAACATTTTCCCCTTAACAGTTAAGCCCCTTAAACTACAAATAAGTTGTAATTACTTAAATAACTCTGTATGTTTAACCTAAATTTGTTGCAGGATATGGACATTTGTGGAGATTTTAGGCATAAATAAGAGGGCTTTTTTAAGTGATGGAGTGATAAGATAACCTACTTTTCATTTATTTTCAAAGGACTTGTCAATGTTGTATTTCTCAATTTTTTTAGAATACATTACACTGATAATGTAATGTGTTAGTGTCTATTTTTAGTTCAGGCTGAAAAATGAAATTGAATACTCTATGTTGTTTTTCTGGTCATCATTCACATTATTTTAATACTATTTTAAACCTTTCCCCCTCTCATTCTAGCGACCCTCGTGTAAGATAATCATAACCTCTATTCTTCCCCACAAGAAAATTTTGAATTGATTTCAAATATATGGTGCCATGGAGGGAGAGGAATCATATTTGGTCATTTACAAAAGAATAATTCATTCAACATATCTGTTATCTTAAGATTGCAAGAGGATGCCTATTTCTTCCTGGTAACAATGGTCATGGGTAAACTAAAATATAAACTGCTAGGTGCTTTGACTTGTAATCAGTGGTATTAATTAAACCATTTCTACATATCTTTTTAAAAGTATTGCATATATGAAAGAAAAGTAATCTACAATGTAACCAGGACAAATACAAATCAAGAAAAATGGAAAATGAAAATACTTTAATAAGAAAATAACTCATTCAACAAATTGAACTTTGATTACATATTGGTGGGTTTCTGCTACATGATGAGAAACAAATTAATATGCAAAAGGGAATACATTTCTTCAGACCAAACTGTAACATAAATTATATTTTCATCAAAGTAAAACATTTTAACTATAATCCATGTCCAATAAATATAGAGTTCTTCATATACCAAATTGAATTCCAAATTACTATTATATTGTTCAACCTTTCATCTTTTTATTTCTGTTCCCAACCCCCTAATAATGAATTTATTAATACTGGAACAAAAAGATACACAATCTTTTTGAGCATCCCCCAAATATCTGTCATTTATACCATACCTCTCTTCCAACATATTGAGGTTGAGATCGAGCCCTTATGAAATATCCTTGAATAATCAAAACACTAGAAAAAGAATGTTTTATGAACAAAAGATATGTAACATTCTAACATTCACACAACCCATCATTTGATTAAACCACAATTAAGGACAATTTATGTCAGCATGTTAGATATATTTCCTCTCTTCATCCTAACATCTAGGAGTAAATTAGCACAGCTTCCAAGTGACCCAGTAGCAGAACAGAGATATCCCCAGTGATGGTCACTGGCTTCAAAATGGCGAGTTAAATGATGATCAAACTAACTCTAGCCCTGCCCTTTTTAGGTGTGTGAAAATATATTACTTAACACATTTCTACATTGCCTGCCTCACTTAGATCATATAAAAAAGCTTTATCCATGACTTTGAAGCCAGTGACTTTGAATGACTCTGGTCACCTATGTACAAATTTGCACTTTACCACAACCTTCGTGAAAAATGCAATTCTTCTCAAAACTCTCCATATCCTTAAAAGGGGTGGTAATGCAAAATCTGGTATAAACCTTAAATACTAATACCTGAAATAGGTTATAGAGAAATCTATATTGCCATTTTCTTTGCCCCATGATTCCTTTCCTTTGAATTATGGTTTGCATCAAAAGAAAAACTGACTGAAGGCAATTTGCTATGTCTCACTAAAGGCCCTGTTCCACTGCACTTTCGGATGCAAAGAGGATGTAAAATGTTAAAAAAAGCTTGCCATCCGTTGGAAAACGCGATGCATCCATTGTGTACTCATTGCATTACGTGTTTCATATGCTCTATCCGTCAAGCATCCATCCACTGCAATTTCATCCATGCAAGAAGTTTTGAGCTGCACAAAACTTTGTGAACGGATGAACTTTCCGCCGTGTACGATGTAACGGTGTACGATGCTCGTGACATACGAGCAACAAACGTACTATGTCTGTTTATCCATCTGTTAAACATCTGCTGTATCCTCTCTGGCATCCTCTGGGCATCCTCGCGACTCACATCCGCTGCCAGCTGAAAACGGAAAGAGGGAGGAAAACAAAAGGTACACGGAAATGTCTACACAGCGTTAGTAGCACGGAAATAGAAAGGATGCGCAGTGAACGGCTTTGCATCCGGTATACATCCACGCATGCCCCTTTCTTTCCTTTAGGCGTACGTGATGCATCCGCTTCATCCACTGTGCATCCACTTCGCAATTATCCCCTTCGCAAATTACTCCCCTTCGGAGGTGTCATCCCCTTCCATCTGCTAGGCTTCCTATGAACATCCGTTTGACATCCCACTACATACTACCCACGTCCATTCTTTTCCATTCTTTTCCATTCCGTTTATGCAAATTTTTCACCACTTTTTGGAGCGGATGACAATGGATGGAGCCACCCCCGAAATTTTGCTCGTCTGCTGTGTCCTTTATGCATACATTTTGCATCCGTCGGCCAGTGGGACCGGGCCTGAAGAAAAAGGGATTCACTGGTGGATCTAAGTCTGCTGCAATAGCAGCATCCAAATACTTTTCTACCAACAGAATCAAAAAAATGTGAGGCAAACGTTTGAAGGAGGGTGGAGTAAGGGAGAAGACAGACAGTAGATTTTTTTCAGATGAACTATGGGGCCCCTCAATTCTGATCCTCCAGTTTATCATTTGTCATTTAAGGGTTGTCTTCTGAACCAGGTTCCTGCTGATGTAACTTGAAACCTGCTATAAAATCAAAGTCATCCCACAAACCTAACACAAATGTTGTTAGGATAGAACTAGTTTACAAAGGCAAAATCCTCCTTTCAAGCATCAATGTCAAGATATGCACACAGGGGGTGATCATTTTATTCAGGTTTTGGGTTCATTTCGCCCAGGCTTTTGACATTGGTCTGATAAAGCTATAATGGTCCTGGCATGACAATTACCTCCAATCTTGAAAAGCTTTCTCAGAAGCAAATGAGTCTCTTTTCATTCTCAAAGACTTTGGCCTCTTCTTGACTTATTGGGTTTCCGTTTAAGCTGTTGAAAATAGGAAAATAGAAAAAAAGTTTTTAAAATAACTGTTTCTTCAGGTTATATCAATAAGTATGTTTCCTTTTCTCTCCTTAGCTTCTTTTATAGCTCTTTCCATTGCCTGTTTCTTCTAACACAGGGGTCTTCAAACTTGACAGTTTTAAGAATTGTGGATTTCAACTCCCAGAATTCCTCCTCCAGTCATGTTAGCTTAGGAATTCTGGGAGTTCAAGTCCACAAGTCTTAAACTTGCTAAGTTTGAAGACCCTTGTTCTAGGATATGGCTGTTCTGATTGTAAAATATGGAAAAACCTCGGAGCACTAACAGAACCTTTCATACATACTCCATGTTTAACCAATGACAGGAGGATACTGAAACTAATGATGCTTAGTTGATCCTTCTGTTTTGAGAAGATGATCTCAAATTGAGCTTCCTCTTCTTTTGCAAGAATTTGCTTTAATTATTGTGATGCGATAATTTTTTTTAACAGAAATGAAATTTGATCTCTTCTGCTTCCTTCAGATTTTTATGCATCTAATTGGGTGGAATTAATTAAGAAACATTAACTAAGGCTTTTAACATTTTAATATTAACCCTCCACCTAAGAGTCAAACAACCTACTCTCCAAAAAACAATTTGGTTTTAGGAAAAAATTGTCCTGCAATCTAAAACTCCTACACTGTAAAAACATATGGACTACTCTACTCAACCAGGGTAAAGCAATGGACGCAATTTCTGCAAAGCCTTTGATTCAGTGGTACACAACAAACTGCTGTCAAAACTAAAATCTTATGACATTTCTGGATCCCTTCATAAATGGATTACTGCATTCCTGTCAAACAGGCAACAAACAGTAAAAATAGGGAGTGCCATATCAAACCCTGCTCCTGTTAACAGTGGTGTCACCCAAGGATCCACACTTTCTATACTCTACCTAAATGATCTTTGCAATCATCTTATAAGCAACTGCGTCCTCTTTGTGGATGATGTAAAACTATTCAAAACCACTGACAATGCTACTGTCCTTCAAAGCGACCTTGATTATGTGTCTGAATGGTCAAACAATTGGCAACTCCAAATCTCGACCAACAAATGCTCTGTCCTATACATTGGTAAAGAAAATCAATACACAAAATACAAGCTAGGCGGATATGACCTTGTTGACAACCCTCACACTGTCAAGGATCTTGGAGTACTCATATCAAACGACTTAAGCGCCAGAGCTCATTAACAGCATTGCCAAAAAAGGCATTAAGAGTTGTAAATCTAATCTTATGAAGCTTTCTTCCAGTAATATTGAATTGCTAACTATGCCATACAAAACCTTTGATAGACTATTCAAATACAGCTCATCTATCTGGAATCCGCACTGTATATCAGACATTAATACAACTGAGTGAGTCCAGAAGTATTTCACAAGAAGAGTATTACACTCCTCTGCTCGCAACAGAATATCTACATCACCAGGCTTGAAATTTTGGGCTTGGACAACCTAGAACTACGCCGCCTACAGTTGCACTTAATTATCTGCTGCAATGTCAATGACTACTTCAGCTTCAACTGCAACAATACAAGAGTACACAACAGATACAAACTCAATGTAAACCGTTCCAAACTTGATTGCAGAAAGTACAACTTCAACAACAGAATGATCAATGCCTGGAATGTCCTACCTGACTCTGTTGTTACATCCTCTAAGTGGATAGTGGATAGTTTAAGATTAACTCCTTTAACTTTAAACTATCCACTATTGACTTCACCTCATTTCTAAGAGGGCATGCATAAGTGCACAATAGTGCCTACTGTCCCTGTCTTATTGTACCCATTTATTCCTACCTATTTCCTGTATTCTTATTCATGTTTATACTTATTCCTTTTATCTTGTAAGCAATTGACAAATCAAATAAATAAATAAGGATGAGGCTATAAATCACCACCTAAGGAACTTCTCTCTGTGTCCTTGTTAACAGGGACAGCAATTCTGTAATCTTCCAGATACTGATAAATTACAGCTGTCAGCCTCCCTCATTATTGGTTAAACATCTAAAGGATCATCAATTGCCCACCTTTGCATAAAGCACAAAAATGATAAGGAAATATAATTATAAGCAGCACATAGGCATGTTTAATTTAGCGAAAGCACTGAGTCAAAGAGTTTATGCAAATGCCTACAGAAACCACCCACAAAAGCATGTTTTAGTTTATACTTGTGTTCATCCAAATAAGATTATCCTTGATTTACTATCACAACTGAGCCCAAAATTTTTGTTGCTGACAGTTGTTAAGTGAGTTTTGCTCCATTTACAACTTTTCTTGTCACAGATGTTAAATGAAATTACTGCAGTTATTAACTTAGCAGCATGGCTAGAAAATAAATCTGGCTTCCCATTGGTTTTATTTGTCAGAAGATTGATAAAGGTGATCACATGATCCTGGGACACTGCAACCATCATAAATATGAGTTTGTTGCCAATATTTGAATTTTGATCATGTGAGCATGGAGGTGCTGCAATAATCATATGTATGAAAAATGGTCATAAGCCACTTTTTTAAATACTATTATAACTTTGAATGATCAGTAAATGAACTATTATAAGTCAAGTATTGCTGAATTCTTGGCAGGTTTAAGCAATTGGGTCAGTAATTAAGGTTTCTGAGACTTGTACTTTGCTCCATTAAAAGGGCAAGGGCATCCCATTCTTGTTTTCTCCCTACTCAATTTAGTGAAGTTTCCACAAAGAGCATGGAGCTGAAGGCTCATTGGTAGGGGTTATTTCCTATGGATGACCTTACCAGATTTCTTTGAGAGCAGTATTGTCTTGGAGAGCATCAGCTAAACTCCTGGCTCCTTGAACTGTTATCTGATTCTGGATAAGCCTGGGGGTGAAAAAAGGAGGGAAAAAACAGGCTGAAGAAAATTATTTTGCACTGGACAAACTCTGAAATCTATCCCAACTTTGCAGCATTCTACCTGCTGTGTACTTGGCCAAAACTTGGCATGTCTGATGCAGAAAATCAACCCTCTTCTTAACAAGTGAAACTGGTGAACAGCGAGGAATTAATGGTTTCTGATTTCTATCTGCTGGCCTGTTTGGAATCAGACAATCTTGCTATTGAAGTGGAACCAAGAGGCTCCAAGCTTCTTCAATTTAAAGTGAGCTTCTTGAGCTTCTTTCAGGGTTACTGAGCTTAATTGTATTATTAACTCTATAACTCCTCTGTGATCACAGCATAGCAATTATCTGGAGGATTATGCTGGCTGATTCCACACAACTGCTTGACAAGGTTATTTCCTGGTCGTATTGCAGTGGCTGGGAACTACTTCAGCAAATGCCTCCAAAGACTAGCTCTGGGGAGTTGTCAATCGCTGCAGAGACTTCAGCCCATTTTTGTTCAATTCAGAAATGAGCCAAACTCTTTTCTGTTGAAGCTACATACTTCCAAAGAAGTGGCAGGAGCCAAGGATAAGTTGGACAAAAGTAAATGAGGGGTATAACACAAACCAAAAAACAGATGGAGCCCACCTTCTATTTCTGACTCTTATTTCTCCTTCCAGCCAGAGGTGTATTCAACAGGTTCTGACCAGTTCTGGAGAACCGGTAGTGGAAATTTTGAGTAGTTCAGAATACCACCTCTGACTGGTCCTAGCCCCATCTATTCTCTGCCTCTCAAGTCCCAGCTAATTGGTTGGGTCTTCTTTTGTTGCCCTGTACAGGAGGACGGAGCTGGAAAGCAGGTTAGTGGGGTGGGGAGGGAATGGGATTTTGCAGTAACTTTCTCCTGGAGTAGGGTGGGAATGGAGATTTTACAGTATCGTTCCCCTGCCACACCTACCAAACCCACCAAGCCCACCAAGTCATGCCCACAGAACTGGTAGTCAAAACATTTGAATCCCACCACTGCTTCCAGCATACCTCTTCCCCCTTTTTCTCCCCAATCTAGTACCCTCTAGATATAAAAAATAGTGAAACTTCCTGGAGTCAAGATTGATGCCTAGTGAAGTCAGGTGGCATTTTGTACTTTTAGCCCTCATAAGTAATATTTGCATAGGTAATTTCCTATGCAAATATTAATCTCTCCAATCCTGCTTCATTTTTTTCAAAGTCAGACTCCTACTATGATGTCCTCTAATGTGGCTATGATGCCATTTACAATGGCTCAATATTAGGAATCAGCTGGTAAGTCTACTGTAGGAGACTGTTTTCCCTCCTTACCTCATCTGACTACATGTTACTTGCATCTTTTCAAAAGAACTTGAGTGTGTAGGAAAAGAAGAGCTTTAAAACAAAAATGTAGTGGGAAAAAGTAGCTAATCATATCTTCTCCCAGACTGATTTTCAGGGCTATGAGTTGATCACTGGGATCCACAATGCATCTATTTTGAATCCCAAGCCAAGCACTTACTAGAAATAGACAAAAATGAGTCCCACTCCCCAATTTGTATGTGCCAGGAAAAACAGTCAAGCATAATTCTTCCCATTTGATCAGCAAAGACAAAACACTTAAAGGCTAAATTCTAATCTGTTGTAGGCAAATTTCTTCTTTAGTCATTATAAAAATTACTGGAACATAATAGTTGACATCTGGCCTGCTTTGCTAAGTGATTTGGAGATCCCTTTTATTGATTGCAAAGATTATGCTCAGCTAACTGTGATCTTGTTACTGGAGGGAAAAGAGACTGAAAGCCATGTAAATTTATTTGCTTGGTTAGACAATGATGAAGCTTAGAATTCTATACCTTCAACTCCTTGACTTACAACTATAACTGGAACCAGAATCTTGGTTTATTGAGTGAAACATTAAGTGAGATGCTGACATAGTAATGCTTTGCTCAACAACTGAAATCTTCGCTCTCCCAGTTGCAGTCATTAAGCAACTGTGCAAGTTATGTGGGCAAAGCAAAAGAACTACCTGCAAAGGAAGGAAGGCAGCTCCCTTGTGTGCAGAAGGAAACTTCTGCAGTGGTGTGTAGGAATTACTTTTGGGATCTAAGCTTTGTTTCTTCAGTCACATCACTATCATCTTGATACAGAGAGGGGAAATTCTTTAGTTGGCCACAGTAGCTTGCAATCTTCCTTGCCGGCTTCTGGGAAAGCTGGCAGAGAAAAATGACAAATAGCAATTGCATGCTTGTGGAACATTAGGCAACCCAGTTAAAAGCAAATGGATGATGTGTTAGAACAGGAAACAAAACACCCTTTCTATGCAATCATAACTTTGAACAATTTTAAAGGACCAGTTGTAAGTCAAAGACTATCTGTATGTATATGAACACAAACAGTTTAATAGTGTTGGTCTCGAAACATCACTGGGTAAATGCTGCTTTTTAGACACAAAGAAATAAAAAGTGGGACAGTCCAAGCAAACAAGAAATTCTTATGTACTGTACAATCTTAAGACTGCATTTTCTGAACAGCAGCCTAGTTTGCTTTATCAACTGATTACATAGCTTTATAAAGTTAGTTAGGATACAATAAACTGGAACATCTTTTCTACCCAAGAAAAATTTCTTCATGTTTAGGTTCTGTCCCAGCTGTAACAATCCATGTACTTTCTAGATGTGTTAGATTTCCATATCCATGATTTTAATCCACTATTCTCTCAGGGGCTATGAAATAGGACCTTGAAGAAATGTTATACTGAGCTATGCTTCAAAACTGAGTTGACATTCTCTGTTAGGCTGCTGCGAGATCTAGTGCGGGACTACTCCAGGGACCTGGAGCTGCTGCAAAGATGCCTCATAGGTGGAAGGGACCTTCCCCCCCCCCCCCCCCCCCCCGCACGGGGTGCTTCCAGAGCTAGAGATCGTTGAGGGCCCCTGCGGATTAACTCTTCAACTGTAAGTCATTGCGGGAACAAGCAGAGCAGCAATCGGCTAATTCCCCTCTTTTAGCTGAATGAGGCTCCTGCTGCACAGCTAACTGACTGTACTGTGGGGTGGGAGATCTATCCCCTGCTTGAAAGGCCTCAAGGCTTTCTAGTCTATGTAGCTGGGGATCAGTGACTGCTTAAACAGTAACTCCCAATCGAAGGAACAAAAGGGGAAGTAGGCAGAGAAGAGCCCTTATCTCCTGCTCTGGCACAAGCCTCTTCACGGCACAGCAGAAGATCCAAAAAGTACTCCTCAGCACAAGGGGCTGCAGCTAGAATTAAAGCCAAAGCTATGACCAGAAAGAAAAAATCCAAGGCTGAGGAACATGTGGAGAAGAGAAGACATGAGGCCCTGGAACGACAGTTTGCTAAGGGCCTGGAGCAAAGGGAGGGGTGGGGCCATCTCTCACCCCATCCAACTGTTGCTAGAGCAGATTTGGAAACAGTTAATGTTCAAATCCTGCAGTCTTGGTGACCAGAGGGAGCTATTTAGCTCAATCCTGCCCTTCCTCAAGATTTAAACAGAAAAGGCCCCAGCAACAGGCCTGTGGTTTGGCCTACTCCCGCCATTCCTCAGTTTCTGCCACCCTGTAGCCAGGCTTTCAGTCAACAGCCTAGCTGGACCTTACCTAGGGCTCAAGCCACATTTACCCCCTCTGCTGCAGGACTTTGCCCAGGGGGCCCTTCAGGATCTGACATGTCAGATTCTATGAGAGAGGTGGTGTCTTCAGCCATCAGACAAGGTGTAGCAGATGGTATCCACCAGCTGCTAGGTCCTTCTGGGATTGCCCCGGGTTATGGAGGAATCAACCCAGACAGATTTAACCTGGGGCTCCTTCCACCAGTGCTAGACCCGTACATTCCAGCATGGCCAGACAGACCCCTACCCTAACACATACTGAATGAGGGGGGGGGGTATCAGAAGCTGAGTCTAGGGAAAGTTTGAAACATAGCCAGTCCCCTGCCAGAGGTGGAGGAAGGGGAACTGAGGGCCCCTAGATTCTCAGACAATGAAGAGGTTTCGATACACCTGTATTTTCAAGTTTGTTTGACCATTTCTTTCTCAAATCCTTGTTACACAAGCCAAGAATACAGCCCAGATGAGCTGTATCTTGTACCAAGCATCTTGGCCCCAAATGAGTCCTCAATACAGTCAAACACTCAACAACAGCCCCAAGGGGACTCTTTTTCCTCCCAGCCCACTGTCCAGGCACTGTCCAGGTATTACCAGCCCACTGTCCAGGTATTACCATCACCTAGAATGTTCATGGATGTAGTACTAAAACAATGTGTTTCTCCAGGCCTGGGCCTTAACCCATCCTCCTCAGAGAAAAAAATTCTACAATGTGGGTCCAGATTTGGCCAAGGCTTTGCAGCTTCCCTCAGTGGATCCACCAGTGGTTAGCTCTGCATCTTCCTCAGGCCCCCCATGGAACCAGAGGATGCATGAAAAGGGGAGGACGAACACTCGGAAAATTTCCTGCAAAGGTCCCATCAGACTTTGGCCTGGGCGGTCCCTGCCTCTACAGTGGCATACTTTTTCATGCGGGTTTCACTCCGCTGGTTAAAACAATTGCAGGAGTGAGTACCAGCATCTGACATCATGACACATTAAGATCTGTGCAAAATTATAGCCGCCATGGAGTTTACAGCTGATGCTACTCTTGATTCAGCTAAGATTGCCTCCAAGGCCATGACTACCTCTGTCAGTGTGTGGAGGCTTTTATAGCTTCACAATTGGCAGACGGATGCCCTCAGGAAGTGGAAGGTGGCTTCAACCCCTTTAGCAGGGGACAAGCTGTTTCGGGGGGCTTTGGAACCCTATCTAGTCAAGACCCAGGACAAATGAAAGATCCCGTCTTCAATGCCTGAGAGATTGGAAACGAGACCAGCACCATACTACCAGCCATCCTTCAAACAAGATTTGGGTTACAGATTCACCTGCTTGCAGAGGTCCTTTCCAGCTCGGCCAGACTAGCATCAGGTGCGGTCAAGTGGACAACTTCCTCCCTCATAGGGCAGGTGGCCTTTCAAGGAAGAGGAAGTCATTTGGCCTGGCATTCCAAATAAATGCATTTATGACTCCCCCATCAGCAGTCATTTGTCTCTATTTGCTGCTCGGTGGGAGAGTACAAGATCTGATGCCTGGTTTCTGCAGACTTTGCCTAGAATTTCTTTCTTCCCCTCTGAGGTTTTTTGTAAGCTGTCCCATCTCCAGGGACAAGGCTAGAAGGGTCCTCATGGAATCCGCCATTCAACACTTAGTTGATATTCGTGCCATCCAGGTGGTTCTGGTGGATCAGCCAGGGCAGGGATTTTATTCCCAGTTGTTTGTCATCCCTAAGGCCTCGGGGGGCTGGAGGGATATCTTAGGCTTCAAACATCTGAATAGTTATGTTTTTTACCAGCATTTCAAAATGCAATCACTCCAAAACTATACTGGAGAGCATTCGGAAGGGTGACTTCCTCACTTCCATTGACTTGATGGAAGCTTAGCTCCATGTGCCAATTTGGACTTGTTCCGTCCGGAAAAACGCGAGGTAGACCGGGTTCCAACAACAAAGTCTTTATTAAGTCAAGCAGTAGTAATGGAATGGTTTGGCTGAAGCCACGGCAGCCTTTTTATACAGGCTTGCCTGCCGGCTTGTAGCCAATGGCAGCTATTTGACTTTGCCGCCTTTCAGCGGCTCTTTTGGATTGGTTCCTAATGAACCAATCCAATACTGGTCTTTCTAGCCAATCAGATTGCGTTGTTTGGAGTATACCACTCTATACAGAACAGGACTGGTCATCGTAAATTTATCCGTTTTTGTTACAACAGTCAACACTATCAATATAGGGCCTTACCCTTTGGCCTTTCTTTGGCCCCTAGGGTTTTCACCAAGATACTGGCGGCACTGGTGGCCTCATTGTGAGCCCTGTCAGTGAGAGTTCAATGTTACTTGGATGATATTTCAATTCAATCATCCTCAGAACTCACTGCCAGAAGAGATCTTCAAATTATGTTGCAGGTGCTGCAGTCACATGGGTTCTCGATGATATCAAGAAGAATCATCTGGAGTCGACCAACCATCTTCTACACTTGGGAGCAGTGATAGACACGCTGGCCTACAAAGTCTTCTTATCTCCAGATTGTCAGCAGAGCTTTGCAGTTGTTGGACAGACAGATAAGACAGCATCAAATTGTACCTTTGTCTCTTTTATCTCAGCTTTTGGGCAAGATGATCTCATGCATTTCTATCATCCCATGGGCAAGACTTCATGCACGTTCACTACAGCGGTTCCTGCTTCCTTACCAACAGGTAGGCAAGAGCCACTCAACCATCAGGGTGTCAGTTCCCCAAGCAGTTCTCAGGTCATTCCAGAGGTGGCTTTCCCCAAGCACCAAAGTGGGTCAGCTCTTCAAGGAACCCAGTCGAGTGGTTACCACCACAGATGCAAGTCTATACAGCTGGGGAGCTCATCTTTAGTCGGAGATGTCTCAGGGGTGGTGGTCTCAGCTGAAGAGCACAAGTCCCATCAATTGGCTGGAGCTCAGGGCTATCCACCTGGCCCTCAAATAGTTTCGGGGTAGTGCAGTGGGGAACCATGTACTTATTATAATGGACAATGTGGCAGCCAAGGCATACATCAAACATCAAGGGGGAACCAGGTCCAGGGCCCTTATGCAGGAAGCAGAGAAGCTAGGCCTTTGGGCAAAGAGGCACCTTCTATCTCTGAAGGTGGAGCACATTTCGGAGGTTGACAATGTACAGGCAGATTGGCTGAGCAGAGCCAAGATAGACTACTCCGAATGGCATCTCCATCTGGATTTGTTCAGAGAGATGACTGGGATTTTCGGTATTCCAGTTGTGGATCTTTTTGTATCCCCAGCCATTGTTCTACTCCCCAGGTATTTCACTAGGTTCTATGCACCGGGGGCAGAGGGGACCAATGGTCTTCAGTCCCAATGGCCAGTAGGCCTAATGTATGCATTTCCTCCTTTACCCCTCATTCCGCTTGTCATCAGAAATCCTTAGTGGAGAGGGTGGAAATTTTGCTCCTGTCTCCTCATTGGTGCAGACGCCCCTGGTTTGCAGATCTGGTGAACCTATCAGTGACTCCCCCATGGAGGATCCCTCCATTCAAAATTTCTCTCAGCCAGGGAGCTCTGCTGCATCCAGCGCCCCAATTGCTTCAGTTAGCCATAGGGAGATTGAGCAGGGATCGTTAAGTAAGGACAGTTTCTCTGCCAGAGTCATCGATACTATTCAGGCATCTATAAAGGCATTTATGATGCAACTTGGAGGTCCTTTTGATTTTGCCTAATATACTTTGCAGACAGATAGCAGCTTTGTTTTCGGTCTTGTCTATGAGATCATTGAAATCTATTGCTCAACATCCCTTAGTCTGCAGATTTCTCAAGGGGGCACTGAATCTACATCCTCCTGTTGTCCACAGGTACCCTACCTGGGACTTTTCCAAAGTCCTGCAAACTCTTACAAGAACTCTGTTCAAGCCACTAAGAACTATTCGCCTACATTTCATAAGTATTAAGGTAGCCTTCTTGGTGGCCATCAGGTTGGCTAGAAGAGTTTCGGAACTGGCAGCTCTCTCTGTTATGGCAGATCTTTGCATCTTTCACCATAACAGGGTGGTTCTGAGGCTAGATCTTACTTTTGTTCCGAAAGTTAACTCTCATTACAGAGCGTAGGAACTGGTCTTGTCAGATTTTTGCCCTAATCCAACCCATGAACTGGAGAAGAAATGGCATGCTCTGGATGTTCTCAGAGCCTTGAAGATTTATGTTAAAAGGACTTCTTCATTCTGCAAGACTCTTCATTTCCTTTCAACTGGCTTCATTAGGAAACAAGATTTCCCCTTCAACTATGGGCAGGTGGATTCGATCTTGCATAGCATTGGCTTATGAGACTCAGGGTCTCCCTGAGCTCAGTAGACTAACGGCTCACTCCTCAAGGAGTGCAGCCACAATGGCAGTTTGGGCTACTCAAGCATCTGTTGAGGAGATTTGCAGGGTGATGTTCTGACCCAACCGGGTTCCCAGAGAGCAAACGCAGACAAAGGCAGTAGCCCTCACCTTTCAAGGTTTAATCACGGATGCTGTTCTTTTACAGATAAAAGGCTGCTTTCCAACAATTATCTCTGACAAGAAAGAGGCTTGCCAAATTGTTAGTCAAGACTGCCAAAAACCCAGAGACAAGAACTAATTTACAAGATTCATGAACTAAGATGTCCACCAGTTGAGCTAAGAGCTTCTCTGTTTTCTGCAAAACAGGTTTTTTCAAACCTGGCTTTTATCTCTTGAGGAAGGGGCCATTACCTTGTAGCCTTACTCCTGAGTTGCCTGTGCTGCTATAATTGTTCTTTCTTCCGAGTAATCCTTCATGCACGTTCACTTGGCACAGGCTCCTCGGGAACCTCCTCATCACTCCTGCCAACTAACCAAAACAAGCGGCCACCTGTTCATCTCCTTCCCTGTTTATCTGCCATTACTGTCTGGACTCTTTCACATCTATGGATGTGACTTTTGGCAGACAGATGCTCCAGAGAGTTGTATCAAAGCAGGCAGATGAAGACCACACCTGACCCTCCCTGGGGACCTGCCAGCTTTGGTAAGTCCCACACTAGACTCTTGCAGCAGTCTAATGGAGAAGGGACGTTGAGATAATTACCTATGAATGTCCTTTCTCATTGGACTGAGAGATAGTCTAGGCCCATCCTGTGGAGGTCTGATAGTGGGGAGAAGGATGTTTTAAGCTTTTTCAGAACATGAAAAGTCTGTCAAGAATCCTTTGCCGAAAGCTGGGGTATCCATAGCAATGGTGGCAAGGTCAATGATTTGGCAGGCTCAGTNTTGCCGAAAGCTGGGGTATCCATAGCAATGGTGGCAAGGTCAATGATTTGGCAGGCTCAGTCACATGATGAGGAGACATGAGGAACACCCACACTAGACTTTCTCACAATCCAATGAGAAAGGACATTCACAGGTAATTATATCAATGTCCCTTTTCTGTCGTTTTCTTTTGCAACAGCTGAGAACATTGTGTGTTCCAGTCACATATGTATGCCATGCTCAACCTTCATCTGGAGCCAGATCATGAACCACAGAGCTTTGTAGGGGGTATCTTTTCTATGGGACTCTTTCTTATAACACACCTCAAAAAACTGCACCCTACTTTTGATATTTTAAATGTTTCTGGGTGGGACAAGTTTGAGAAGTGGGTGGATCTTCTTCATAGGCAGGAACCTACCTAGGCATTTTTTCATTGGCTAGGCTGAGACCCATTGTTCCCTGGCTCTTCCCCTTGATGTTCCCATTCTCCAATTAAATGAAGCCATGCCATCTTGTGGGAAGCTTGTGCCATGTAGTTTCTCCCTATCAGGATTCAGATTTAATGGCCAAACGAGGAAGTTGCCCTGGCCATATATAGACATGCAGAAAGTCTCCCTGTGAGTTGGGATTCTGTATAGTCCAGGTTTTCATACTGGATGAATTCTATTGAGACATATTTTTATGCATGTCAGAATTTTTTCCTCATGAGTGTGAGGGGAATGGGGTTCAATGTGGGAGGAACAGTTGGAGCATGTTGAAGCAGGGCAAGCAATACATACAATCCTCTCATACCTTAATTATATTTGTAACTTGTAACATTGTCATATAACACTACAAAACACTTCTACATTGAACCTGCTTTGTTCTTTTTTCATCTTTCTGTTTTATTGTTTTTTCTTACCCTTTAATTTAAAAGGTGAATCATCTTGAGTGCACTGGCAAAAAGTACACTTATATGTGGCTTAATCTAAATTCAATCAATGGTTTAGCAGATCAACTGAATCCATTAATTCTGTTTTATCTTTTCATGCCATGCCTTTGGCCATACTGGTAAGTCACAGAGCTGCTGTCTTAAGGCACCTGGGAAACTGAACTATCCCATAACTAATAAAGGACAAGTGGGAAGCCTTTTGTTTGATATTTGCTTGTGGCCTTTAACTATTTTTAGTGCAACTTGTTTGCATGGTATTTGTCTTTTAACAGAATAACAGAGTTGGAAATATTACAGGATATAAGGACTAGAGGAGGGTTTGGGTTACCTAATTAGGAATTATACTACCAGGCTGCAGTGTTTACATGGATGAAAGAATTGATTGTATTGAGGAACACAAGACTATTGACTCTGGAGGAGCAGGATTTGAAATTGGGATGGCATGCTTTTTTATGGTATGGGAAAAATAAGATACAGAGTTCCTTTCAAAGACATTATATAAGAAATGCTTTATTGTTAATATGGGAGAAATCAAAGAACAGCACTATTTGAAGATTTCAAGTTTGGCTTTCAACTATGGAAGCTCTTATTCATCCAAATATGGGAAATATTGTTAGATACAAAGATATTATGAATTAAAAGGGTGAGCTCAAAACTAAGCAAGAATTAAATGAGCAAGGGATCAACATGGTTTGGTACTCATATATACAAATACAGTCCAGATATGAAAAAGATGGTTTCTATAAAGAACCAACATAATTGGTTAAAATTCTAACAGGGACAGAAGAAACACTGATTAAAAAACTGTATAGCTATTTATTGGGTGTTAAACTGGAAGAACAAGTGAAGGAAACAATGATAGCATGGGCAAATTTTTTGGTTACAATATAGAATTAGATAAATGGCAGAAATTGTGGGATAGAAACTATAAATTAACAATGTCAACTGCATATAAAGAAAACTTGTATAAGATGTTTTATAGATGACATATTGCGCCGGCAAGACTGGCAAGGATGTTTAAAGATAGGTCAGCTAAATGCTGGAAATTTCATCAGATATCTGGAACATATTATCATATATGGTGGACATGCGTAGAAGCCAAAAGATATTGGTTGGAAAAGATACATGGTTGGAAAAGATGATACAGCAACATAATGATTTAAATATTTAAATAACCTGAAATATTTCTGTTGGGGGATTATATCTGAAAATTATAGTAAAGATAATGTATATTTAATTATTTATGTATTAACTGCAGCTAGAAGTGTATTTGCACAAAATTGGAAAAGTGAAGACATTCTGACTGAAGAGAGTGTGATAAAGAAAATAGTAGAATGTGCAGAAATGAATAGGCTAACACTAGCAATCAAAGAGAAGGAACAAATGGACTATTGCATGATATGGGAATTATTTTATCAATGGCTGGAGAATAAATATTGAAGTTAGAAATTAAAGAAGACAAGTGCAAAATAGTAAACACATGGAAAGAATTAGAAATGTTAACACGGGGAAAGTTATAAGAACTAGATATATGATGTAGATTAGTATAATGTAAGAATAAATTATTAAAACTAAGCAATGAATATGTATAAACTGTAATTGTTATCGCACAAGACATTTATACCCAGATGACACATTGTTCAAATGGAATATTTGTAGTTTGTATAAAATAAAATAATTATTTTTTAAAAAGAGTTGGAAAGGACTTTGTAGGTCATCTAGTCCAACCCCCTGCCCAAGCAGGAGACCCTACACCATTTCTGACAAATGGCAGTCCAATCTCTTCTTCAAAGTCTCAAGTGATGACGCCCCCACAATTTCCCAGGGCAAGCTGTTCCATTGGTTGATTGTTCTCACTGTCAGAAAGTTTCTCCTTATTTCCAGGTTAAATCTCTCCTTGTTCAGTTTCCATCCATTATTCCTTGTCTGGCCTTCATGTACTTTAGAAAATAGCTTGTGGCTATTATTGGAATATTGGAACACTGCTATCATATCTCATCTGATCCTTTTCTTCACTAGACTAGCCACACCCAGTTCCTGAAATTAGGTTCCAGGAGGAGAAGCAATAAATAAAAACATGGAACCCAGGAAGCAACTTACTACAGCCACCCACTCTTCTTTCTTCTTTGGTCTCTCACGGCCACTGTTAACAAGAATGGCATTTCTGCATCAATATAAACCGACTGAAAATGCTATGGGCTGCTTGGTAGCTGCTGGGTGTGTCCCAGATTCAGTGGTGAGGCATCTGCAGGAAGATGCCTGAATCTAGCCAAATTCTCGCCAGGTGTAATGGGCAGAAAAGGAGGGACAGGAAGAAAAACCGCTTACCAAGACAATGCTTGGATAACAGGAACCTGAGTCAGGAAATGAACTGTAATGTGCACAGTCCCCTAATCATCCTGATTCTCTGTACTTTTTCTAGAGTCTCAACATCTTTTTTTATAGTGTAGTGACCAAAATTGGATGCAGTACTCTAGGTGTGGTCTTACTAAGGCTTTATAGAGTGGTATTAGTACTTCACTTGATCTTGATTGTCTCCCTGTTAATGCAATTTAGGATTGCATTAGCTTTTTTTGACTTCTGCTGCACTGCTGGCTCATGTTTAGCTGATTGTCCACTAAGATTCCAAGAGCCCTTTCACAATTACTACTATTGAGCCCAGTTTCACCCAGTCTGTACTTTTGGTTTTTCTTGCCTAAGTGTAGGACTTTACTTTTCTCTACATTGAATTACATTTTGTTAAATATTGCCCAATGTTCTAGTCTGTCAAAATCCATCTGAATCTTGAGCCTATCTTCTTGGGTGTTAGCTATTCCTACTAGCTTAGTATCATCTGCAAATTTGGTACGTTCCCCTTCTATTCGGTCATCTATCTCATTAATGAAAATATTGAAGAGTATTGGGCCTGAGACAGAACCTTGTGACATCCCATTGCTCACTTTCCTCCATGTAGACTTCGACACATTAAGGACTACTCATTGAGTATAGTTTGTCAGCCACTTGCGAATCCATCTAGCAGTGGTGCTATCTATCCCACTTTTTTCTAGTTTACCAAAAAGTAAGTTGTGGTCTACTTTGTTGAATGCCTTGCTGAAATCTAAGTATATTATGTCCACAGTATTTCGCTGGTCTACTAATTTAATCAGTATGTTGAAGAATGAAGTAAGATTGATTTGTCATGATCTGTTTCTGACTTCTAGTTATTCTACTAGACTTCTATCTGTTTAACTGACTTCCAGTTATTACTTTACTCATTTCTAGAGGTTCGCAGATATGTTTTTTAAATTATCTTTTCCAGTATCTTCCTGAGTATTGATGTTAGGCTGATTGGTCTGTAGTTTGCTGGGTCTGTTTTTCTCTCCCTACATCAGTACTTTTGTTCTCCTTGTATTTGTAAATAGTTTTGAGTTGAATTAAAAAGCAGGCTAGAAATGTAAAAACAAGCAAAGGGACAGGTGTGAAGAAAAAATAACAGCCAAGTTACTGAAATTTATTAAGTCAGTCTGATTCGTAGAAACACCTAATGGTTTGAGTCAGTGATGCATATACTCATCAAAAGACACTCAGCAGCACATATACTAAAATTGGAATGATACAGAGAAAATTAGCATGGTCCCTGTGCAACAATAAGTGGTTTGAGCCTCTTCGTGGACAGACCGAAACCATGATTATGCACTATTTCAATCTGTGCTAGCCTGCTGGAGCATCCCAAGCCAGCTGGGGCTAAGCCACCCCATAGAGGTGGTGAAGAGGGGGAAGACCACCAGCAGGGTCAAGGAGAGCCACATCTCTCCTCCTCAGCTGGCCATTACTCCTTTTCCCAAAGGCAGTTGCAGCAGTGGTCAGAAATGGCCACCTCAAAGAAGAACTCGACAGGAAAAGAATGTGCAGGAGGAAGATAAGAAGAGAAGTTTTGGTTGACCAGGCTGAACTGCCAAAAGCAAACAACTAAGGTACCCTTGAATTTTTAAACATTTTTGTTAAAAAAAAGTAACATTGTTCGCAAAAGAAGATTTGAAGCAGTCGAAGGAGAGAAAAAAGGGAAAGGTGACATTTGGGTTTTTCCTTCTCGCAGCCAGCATCCCTTTTCCCTATACTGACAATAAGAGATCGCAAATAAGAAAATTGGGAAAAAAATCCACTTTTGGCATCAACAGGCTTTAGCTGAAAATAAAAATGTCAAAGGGATAATAAAGATTTCTGGATACTTAAAATTTTTAAAGCACGAAAGGAGAGAAAAACAAAAGGGCAGGATCTGGAAAAAACGGGAGGAGACTGCTGGGAATTAAAAGGATTTACAGTAAACACCTCACAGACTTTAAAAGATACCATTTTAACTAAAACTTTGGCTAACAAATAGTTAGAATGCCCAGGAAGAGAAAAGCTGAAAAGAAGCATGAAGAAACTGCTTGGAGTATTTGGAATATTTGGTGATGCTTTGATTTTTGGTTATTGCTTTGAATGACCGAAAATCAATTCGGGTGTTGTTTAAAAGTGTTTTAAAATGGCACTACTTTTAGATGAACTGAAAACTGGCACTATAAAAAAGTACAAAAGAAGATGCCCACAAGAAGGAGAGGTTCTTTTGGCTTCAATTTCAATTCTAGAAATGGCAGATCTCGAATTATAAGAAACAACAAAGAGAATCGCCTGCCAGAAGCACGATAACCGGGACAAAAGAAAGAGCGCATCTTAACATGAACAAGTAACTTTAGATGCGGAAAAAAAAAGGAATGGGGGGCAAGAGAATGAAAAGTTTAAGATTTGAAAAACAACTAAGAAAAGGAATAATAACTTGAAAAATAAATATAATATTAGAAAGCAAGCAGAAGAGAGGAATACATGAAGAAATTAGAATAGAGAGACACAGGGGTAAAATGGGGAAGGGAGAACGAAGAGAGTGGACAGAAGATCAATGAAAAGAAGTTATGAAGGACAGTAAGCAATGATATGGAGAAACAGGGCCTATTAGAGATAATGGGTGAAAATTTATTGAAAAAGGGATTTCTGCAAAGGTAAATAAGATAGTATTGTTTATATTAGAAAGACGAAATAATTTTTATAAAATATGAACACAATGTATGATTAAAATGATGGATAAAATAGTTCTTGTAAAATCTTAAGTGAAATGTTGGTTAATAATAATAAATAAAATAAATGGGATACATTGACATAAAGAAAGATGGAAGGCATTTTAAATTTTTATAATGTTTATAAAAATTTATTGTCAGGTAGTACTCTATTCAAAGAATCCAAGAAAGAAATACTTAAGACTCTTTTATCAGAGAAAAGATTATCTTACTGGAAATCAAGTGGTACAACAAAAGAAATTCTGAACCTGAAGAAAATGGGCAGCGTAAATCACATATATCAAAGTAATGGGCAACTTCCCCACCCCATTAAGAAAAAAAAAATAAAAAAAAAAGGATAGTTCAATTGGCTCATTCCAATTAAAAGTTGTGTATATCATCATGGTGTGTATTTCAAAGGTGGTGGACGGCTTGTCCGTGGTTGTTTTTTTTTTTTTTTTTTTTTTTTCTTTTTTGTTGATTTTTGTATTTTTTTCTTTTT
>BHFT01009165.1:0-66291 GCA_004320025.1 Laticauda laticaudata
CCCCCCCCCCCATCCCCGCCTCGGCGACGCTTCTCCTTTAAGTCCTTGGAGCCACCTCCCGGGCGTGGCTTCGGGGTCTGCGTGGTCTTGGCGGCGGAGGTGGCGGAGGTCCTGGGAGTCCTTAGACTTCGGCTGCCGAGAGGTAAGTGCGAGCGGGCTTCCCCAACGCTTCGCCGAGAGATCGGGCTCCTCCATCCCTTTTAAAGGCCAAAATAATCTTTCAAGGCACGCAACCTTTTTATCCCTTCCCAGCGCCTTCCTGCATCCCCGATTTCCCACGGGAACGAGCTTGAACGCCCCTCTGCAAATCTTGCGACGTTGATTCCCCACTTCGTTGTCATTAGTGTACCCTTCACACACACACACACACCCAAAAAAAACACCTTTCCCCCTCCCCGGGCAACTTCGAGGCATAGATTTGGTATCCCCCAAATCTAAGATTTTTTCCCCATTCAACCCCCCCCCCCTGCTTCCTGCAACCCCTTAAAGGAACTTTGTTCTTTCCTTTGCACGTCACCTAGTCCAAATAAGGGATCTAGTGTGTCAAACCGAGATTGGGGGGGGGCGCACTGTTTGTTTTAGCCCATTGTCTTAAATAGTTGCTTTTAATGATTTGGCATTTTTTCCTGGCTGCGTCCAGAAATCTTACAGAGTCTCCTGGCAAGCTCCCAAATGAACCCCTTTTTGGAAAGCTCCAGGACGTAAATCTGTTGCAACCTCCCCCCATGCCTGGGGATTTCCACCATCTTACCTTGTTCCTTCCTTCAGCTGTTGCTGCTACTCCAGACTAAAAGACAGCCGTCTGGGGTTGGAAGAGCCAGAGGGAAGGGAAAAATTTGGCTTATAATGATTTAGATCAGAACAAGGTAGGCCGGCAGGAGCCTAGGCAAGGTTACAGGGTAGACAGATGACATATTTGGGGGTGGGGTAGGGGGAAGTTTAGATAAAACCAGGAAGTATGATGCAAAGAAGCTCGAAATTGTTACCTGCTGCAATGGTCCTGAGCAGATGTTGACCTGTCTATTGACCACATCTTTCTGTTTCTTCAGGTTAGGCCTTCCCAACCCCAAGTCATCTTACCCTTGCTTTCCTCTTGAGGCCATGCCACTGACCCGCAGCTTGTCCGTGACCTCCCTCTCCGGGTTGGAGGACTGGGAAGATGAACTTGACCTTGATAATGCCATTCTTTTTGAAGTGGCTTGGGAGGTAGCCAATAAAGGTACGTGATTACTATTTTTAAAGAAGATCTTGGGGAAATGATCAGGTTTCCAAAGTTGGCGCAGGAGTGTTTGGGAATTGGTAGGCCTGAATTTCTTGCGGGAATGTGGCTGGAAACAGGTTCTACAGAGCTATTTGCAAGCCAAAGGATGAGCGGTATTGAAAGAATTGAGGCCAGAATTCAAATATCCCCTGGGAATGGAGTCTATACAGTTAGTTCTCAATTTACAACCATAATTGAGTCTGAAATTTATGTTGCTGAGTGAAACAAGTGGGTTTGCCCCATTTTACAACTTTTTCTTGTCACGGTTGTTAAGTGAATTATTGCTTTTGTTAAGTTAGTAATGTGGTTGTTAATGAATCTGGCTTCCAAGTTGACTTTGCTGGCCAAAAGGTTGCAAAAGAAGATCACCTGAACCCAGGACAGTGCAACCATTGTAAATATGAACCACTTGCCAAGCATCCAAATTTTGACCATGGGGAAACTGCAACAGTTGTTAAGCATGAAAAACAGTCATGAGTCACTTTTTCCAGTATCATTGTAACTTTGAACTGTTGTAAGTCAAGGACTACCTGTAGAAACAAAGACTTATCTGATTGCTGGCCAAAGACTCTTGGTTGAGCAGGTAGTAAAGAATCAGGCCGAATAGACCAATACTTGGGCAACTCATTGAATTGTGGAAGGGCATGATAGGAAGACAAAAAAAAGTTTGGGAAACAGATTGTCCATCTCTCTTTTTAAAAATGATTGACTGGCATGCTGAATGTTAAAGCAAAAGGTTTGCATTATTTTTTTTTAAAAGGCTCACTGGAGAGAAAGGAAGTTCATGTAACATTGCAGTTCCTTCCAAGCAACATTGCTCAGCACTTTAGGAGATCCCTTAGGCCTTTCCCCTCCCTTTGCTGTTCTCAGATCCTCCCATCCATAAATCTTTCATATATGGCTTAGTGCGGTCTGAGATAACAGTACCCTTTTATAGTGAACATTTCCAGGGCAGACCAGGCAGCAAGCTGCTGTCACTGTGTGTTCATTGAGAAGATCCCCTTCTGGAATCAGCTGTTACACATCTGGAAGTTTAAGGCACTGAGATCCCAAGTGTTTCAGACTGACTTTCCCTGCAGTAACATGATTGTGTCAAAAAACAACCAGAAGAGCACTATGTTCTTTTAAAAAGGATAAGGATTCCCGGTAAATCCGAATATCTACCAATGTTACTATAAAACTATTCTCATGTGCTTGCTTTAGGAATAACTGCTTTTGAAGCTAATTAAGATCTCTTGGCCTAGCTTGAATTTTGAGCATCTGCTGTGCATATTCTTGATGTATACTCAATAATATATCTGTATGTGAAATAAATACAACCTCCTCCACTGCATAATAAACTTTTTGAAATGTTACTCATTCCTTGAGAAGCTGCATCCCTGTTTAGATACTCAATTCCAGCCAGGATAGCCACTTTGAATAGCAGATGGCCAATGAGCAGAATCTTCCATACCATCCCAGCCATATAATTATTTTTAATGTATTAAAGATTATTCTAACCATGTAATAAAGTAGACTATGCTACCAGTCACCAAATACATGCAGGATGTAGGAAGCCCAGTATCCTCTTTAAATAGTCCTGCTTCTAATTCTCAATACCTGCAAAAAAGCACTTTTGTCTGTATGCCTTTGAGCATTTCTTGATTCCTGGTGATTACCTGCATAAGCCCTTGCAGTTCACTTGGCAACATTTTTGAAAGTGATTTACTATTGCTTTTATCCTAGGGCTGAAAGAATGACTGGCCTAGCACCCATGCCCAGGACAGGATTAGAACTCATGGTCTACCATAAATCTACAGAATTGCTGGTGTACACAGTGACCCTGCTGGATAACAGTTGTAAACTAGAATTTGTTTAGTGTAGTGAATCCTGCTGGATGCAGTGGTTTTCACTTCCAAGCCAATACAAATAGAATTTGTGCTATCATTTTGCAAAAAGAGAATTGGCTTTTAAGTCTTTTTATGAATGTACATCCCTATTTGTAAACACACATACTATACATCTATTAGATTTTTTAAAATGCCACATTTCACTTTAAATATTTTATCAGGGAATTTACCAGAAATGACCATGTCAGAAAAATATTTTAGTCAACTTCTTGTATCTTCAACAAAATGTTGCAGCATGAAATGCTGCTGGTCAAGCTTTTCACCCCTTTATTTCATACATTTCCTGTTTTTAATCTGTCTTCCCAACAAACTATTAGCAGAAAGACTTTGATCTTTTCCCACAAAGTGATTTTTTTTCCCTAGGTTTTTTTTTAAATCTGCATATGGCCTTTCCCTGAATTTACCACAGGTATTGCCTTTTTCGTGTCAATGAGTAGCATTATTTTGCTACTAAAGATGATGGTCTTTGTTAGGATACAAGGATGATACTCAGGGCCATTTCTGCCTCTGGACAAGATAGATGCTTCAGTTTTGAGTTGTTCCCTCAGACAAGGCTACTTGCATATTTTATGGCCTATCTCTGTCTTTTGCCCTGTGATCATTTGCAGAACTCTCTCATTGCTTATGTCCAAGTAAGAATAAAGAGGCATAGGGTTTTTTTTGCTTCAGGCAAGAACATTTCTTGGAGAAGCCTTGGATCTTCTGAACAGTTTGTGAATATATTCAGTATAGACTATGTTTATCATGGAATGCAGGATACGACTGTCCTGGGTGTGGGATGCAGGCACCCAGAGGAGGCATAGGTCAAAGTTCAACTTATTACTCATTTTCCCCCTCTGGACCTTTAGTTGACAATTGACTGCAGCTCCAAGGTGACACTTATCCTAGAGAACTGTAGAGAGAGAAGCAATGCCATGTGTTATCTATATGAGGGACCTTCATTTATCTAATAACTAGTTCTAAAATGCCTTTAAAAAGCATATAATGTAATTGATGTGTGGTAGGAAGGCCAGCCAGAGCTGGTGGGACAGTCACTTGATAGTTGAAGGAAGCATTGAAGACCATTTGAGTGGTTTCTGGTAACATCTGTCATCCAAAGCCTAAAGAATATGGATTATGGAATCTTATCTGGATGGTGATTATTGGACAGTATTTGTTTTTTGAAAAATAAGAGACGGGGAAAAAAGTGTTGATCTGCAGACTAACTTTTTCCCTTGTAGGAATGCTATTCCCATTTCACAAAGTATTTTTTTCAGAAGTTGCTTTCTGCTTGTCACCAACACTCCCAACAATCTCATTTGCTCCTATGGACAGGAATAGTGAAAAGGCCCTAAATCAATTTAAATAAATATGAATGTATTTCAACATTCCCTGAGTTCTTGAAAGAGCTTCCTTCCTTAATTTTGTGCCTGCATCAAGAACCCCATAAAGTAGGCAGGCTGGAGCATATAGGTGCAATTCCAGCCAAGGAGATATGGCAACAAAATCATGATTATTGATGAATGTTTTATCTAGATCAAACCGGATAAAAGTCTCGTAAATCTTGAAGGATAGCATACAAGATGAAAGATCAATTTGTCTGGAAGAGAGAGTTGATTCATTTGAGGGCAACAAATGTCTCTGAAAAAGAATTTAATCTGGTTTTACAAATGAAGGTGGACATACGAATCCCAGGATAATGTTGCAGAATCTAATCTGGGCCGGTCACTGGGATCAGTGGTTTTGTCTTCTGAGCTTTTGAACTCCTACTGGAACCCATCTTCAAGGAACTTCTCTCTATCAGAATGTGCATCAGTTAATCTGGTCTTTTTCATTGTTATGCTGTTAGAGTGTTTGACACTTTATGGACTTTGAGAGGGCGAGTTCCTGCCTTGCATTGCTTACAACATAAAATCTAGTGTAAGAACCAACAGAGGAAGAAGAGAGTAGTGAGGCAATCAGGAAGCAAGATATGATTGTTTCTAAGCTATGAGCTTACTTACTAATTGGGAGCCTCGCTTCACTTTTTTAGAGAGTTTAGAAGTGCATTGGGTAGGGGAACAATGTGCTATTAGAGATTTTAGTTAGTTTAAGATATTCTTGGATTTTTTCCCTTGGGAGAATCGCATTTTCCCTCCTTTTTGCTATATTAAAACTATTTTAGATTTAAAAGGATATTTCTTCTCAATGATACATTTGGGAGGGGTTTATAGAGGCCCAGAAAAGGATTTCAGAATCCTCTGGACTGCCGTTACTTCAAGAAAATATCAAGGTTAAAGGATTGTGCCAAGAACTTCATGAAAAAGATTTCATTTTTCATTTTCGTGCGTCTGAGAGCAAATCCACTGCAAAATGTCCATTATCTTTCTAACTCTTCTGCTATGATAATGAAATGATCTCACAAAGAGAATCAAACCTATTAAAGAAGCCTTCCCTTGCCTAAGTTTGCTCCATAGGTACGGATTTCAACTCCTTAGTTTTCCAAATAGCATGGTGACTGTTAAATTCTGGGAGGGGACATATATAGGGCACCCAAGCTGGAAAGGCTGTTTTAATTATTATTTGGGCAAATCTTTATAAATGCACACAGTTCCTCAGCAATAAGACATTTTTGTTTATCCATGATTCTAAACCTTCATCTCTAGGCACAGTCCAAGCTCTGTTTAGTTTCATTGCAATGCTTCAGGTTCTTGTGTTCTGCAGTGCTATTTCCTAATCACTCTTCCCTCATAGAATATTCATGTGGGTGTTTTTATTGCTTTTCCTGTGAAATTCCCTGTTTGAAGGAGGAAGCAAAGAGCCAAGATTCTTAGGCTTCTCAAGAGGGGTGGAGAATTTAGTTGAGGGAGCCAGGGTCCTTGAGAGTAAAGTAAATACAGTGGTTTGTAAGTGATGACTGGGTTTGCCTGCTTCCCAGAAAGGGAATTGGAGTCCAGCCACTTAGAGAAGATTGAATATATGAAGAAAGGTCTTTTGGCTGAGTTGTATAGTATAACACACACACACACACACAGAGGAAGAGAGAGGGAGAGCTAAGAACCCAATTCCTCTTGCAGGCATCTTCTGTGCTGGGTATGACTGATTATAGCCTGCCTGTCTGCTTCCATAATCCATTTGCTTTTGTGTGGGGTGCAGGTATGACAAATCATGATTTATTCAGGGGAATGGAACATAAAGAGTTTTAGTTTGATCATAACATTGAATTTTTGCTTTCTGATGAAGTATTGGTCATTTTAGCTGGATCTGTCAAGTATCTCAAAAATACAATGTTAAAATAATAGTATAAAATAACCGCACATGAAAAAATGGGAGCACTAGACTAGAGAGAAAGTATTATAAAGGTTTGAATGAATAACCAAGATCTTTATCTGATCGAAAAAGATCATAAATATAACATTAGGTGAACTTCTCTGGGAAATTATTTCATAATCAGAGTGTCATAAGCCACTAAAAGGCCAAACCAATCTCCTTGATACTGTCTACCACTTTGATCATTGGGGGAGATCTCATAGAAAGCCCTTTGTTATGATATGTACAGAATAACCCTTGAGTAACAAGGATATGCACATGGAGACGTTTATGAGAATAGTTATGAATAATTACCCAGCCACACACAGATACACTAAATTGAGTTAAAGTTTAGTTTAAGAAATAGCACAGTCCAATAAACAGTCCAGGTCATATACGTTTAATAGTCCAAAGAATATCCAATTACAAAGTCTTCTTACTGGTTGCCTTTGTCATTTACAGTAAACAAAAATATCAAAGTATAAGCACAGCATAAATACAACAGAGAACCTTAGATAGCAACAGAATGTAAGAGAGACAGAATGTCAGAGAGCAAACTATGATCTCTAGCTCCCTCTTATGTAATTTGCAATATAACCAATCGGAATATAGTATTAATCAATGAATTGATTTTGTCTTAAAGCTACAAACATAATATTGTTGGTTTATATATTGCCAATCCAACTGATTGGTGGACAGATTCCTAACACCCTTTAAAAGGAATCTGGAAACAGATGATTGACAGATTTTGACAAAGATCCCTCAGTGCAATGGGATAAAAACAGGATGCAAACACAAAGGCTTACCAATAACTTGTACAAATTACATGCAACTTCCAAATTGTTTTTAGAAATAGTCTACATTTAGTTCATTTCAATTACTGAAATAGCTTTTAGAACCAATAGTCAACAACAGACCAATTTTCCATGCATTATTCAAACTTACTTTTAAAGCCATATTTAGTTTGTTAACAATGTTGTAATGCAGCTTTGATCAGCTTACCTTGATCTTCACCTGATAAGTGGGCGGCTACAATTCCCAGAATTCCTCAGCATCATGGTTAAAAACCTTGCTTTAGCAAATCTCCAATAATTTAATTAATCTGAAAAAAATATACTACTTTGTCCTGGAGCCATAGCTGATGAATTTCATATTTAGAATCAAGTGAGCACAGACTGATCAGATACTGAAATCTCTACATTCTTAGATTTATTTTAAACAGGTTTATATTGCTTGTCACATATTCAGCATGTGTTAGCGCACACATACAATATTGAAGAATGAATTACAAATGTTAGAGCAGATTTTCTCAATTTGGCAACTTTTGCTTATGCACCGAAGACAAATTCCTTGTGTGTCCAATCACACTTGGCCAATAATGAATTCACTCTACTCTACTCAGAATGTGTAGACTTCTGCCTCTAGAATTCCCCAGCCAACAAAGCTGTATTACAACAAATTTACATTGCTCTAAAGCTTTTTGACTAAGGTGGGTGCTTAGAATGATTTATAAGCATTCAAGGAGAAAACAAGTACCTTATTCTGTCTTCTTTTAGTTGGTGGGATCTTCACTGTTATCCAAACAAAAGCCAAGATTACACTGGATGAATGGGGCGAGAATTACTTCCTGATTGGACCTTACTTGGAATTGAATGTGCGCACACAGGTGGAACTGATAGAACCTCCCAACCCTGCCATTCGCCGAACCATTGACTCCATGAATTCAAAAGGATGTAAAGTAAGAAACTGCAGGGTGGGGGGAGAAAAATGTCTGGGACCTAGGCCTCAGTGGGCTGAATTCTCATAAACAATTCCTTTCCTCTATTGGGAAGGAAAGTTTGTGGATACAGTGGTAGATCAAGAATATTTAATTCAGTTCATTGTAATTCTAGTTTAAAAGGAATATCAAGTAGGTGGTGATAGGTAGAAGCTGCATTTTTAGGCTACAAAGAAAGAATTTCAAGTCAGAGGAGATTAGAGATTGATAACTTTGTCTCTGAGGAATCTACATAGATGCATATATGCATATCCAGCATGCTGTTTCCTCTTGGACTAACCAACATAATGCCAAATGTAGAAAAGGTGTAAGTATTATTGTCTGGGGAAATGAAGGCAGTATAAGAAAAGTACAGATAGTGCTCAACTTATGACCACAATTGAGCCCAAAATTTCTGTTGCTAAGTGAGATATTTGTGTAGTTAATTTTGCCCCATTTTACGATTTTTCTTGCCACAGTTGTTAAATAAATTGCATTTGTTAAGTTAGAATTGTGGTTGTTTTGTGAATCTGGCTTCCCCATTGACTTTGCTTGTCAGAAGTTGCAAAATGTGATCACATAACTCCAGGAGACACTGCAACCATCATAAATGTGAGTTACCTTGCCAAGCATCTGAATTTTAATCACGTGACCATGGGGATGCTTTAATGGTTGTAAGTATGAAAAATGATCATAAGTCACTTTTTTCAGTGTCATTGTAATTCTGAATGATCACTAAATGAACTGTTATAAGTCAAGGACTATCTGTAGTTTGTAATACTATCACTGTATTTTATATTCTCACGAACAATTCTTGCAAACTATATTCATATGCAATTTCATATATATTGTAGCCCTACAGCGGATGGAGTTGTAGCTGGCAGCAGATGATGAGGGAGTTGGGGAAGAACTTGGGCCAGTTCTGGAGCCTGGGAAAGGCTCTGATGGATACTCAGTGTTGGATATAGAGATAGAGCCAGGGCCATCTGGCATTTCTCAGCCACCAGAGAAGCTGCCTTTGGAGCCAGGGATGAGTCAGGAGGAAGAACAGCTGGGGCCTGTTCCAGATGCACATATGCACAGAGCAGATAGGAGAGGTGAACAATGGAAGACGAGTCGACTCTGGAAGCAAATCAGATGTGGACACTGAATGGCCCCTCCCTGGCTGAGGAATAAATAGAAAGAAAGGGGAATGGTAGGAGACAACAGTTTGCATTTCTAGAGAATTTGCTGGTTGTATTTAAGGCAACAAAGACTGCCTTGCCAAAACTTAATTTGCAGCCTTTTGGGGCTCATGGCCTTGCAATTATCATAATGAACTGATAAGGTCTATTGCTGCAGTTAATTCCTTGCAGAACTCTTGCCTGGACTTTCAATTGGTGAATGCAATTAATTCACAACAGATAAATAAAGAGGAGTTTTTCTTTGCGAGGAGTCTGTTTCTTGCTTCTCCGAAGATTGGGTCAGAACAATATATTTTCTTTTGTTCTTTCAATTTCTTGTTCTTTTGGAGGATCTTGTTAACTCCATCCAACCATATCTTTCTTGATCTTCCTCTCACTCCATTCACTCTTTCTTCATATCTTTGTTTGGCAGTATGACCCCTTATTAATTTCTCCTACATGACCAAAGTATCACAATATGTATTTTTCCTAGAGATCTCTTTTCTATTTGATTCATCCATTCAGCACTGATTGATTGTTGACTGTATTAAGAACTTCACTCTCATCCTGCTGCTTCCCTTCTGACATATTCAGCTTTCATTTCCGTATAAAATGTAGGCAGAAATCTACGTTAATGTGTATCTATTTTATGTCTTTCAATAGACATTCTGACAGTAGAAAATATGCTGGTGTATTTTTTTCAACATTTGCACATTTTAAAATTTGCCCATTTCTATTTAACAAGCATCATGAATGCAAATTCATCCATTTTTGCCATTTCTGAATAATTTACAATTATTAATTTTTGTTGTCAAATGCAAGTTGGTGAATGCAATTAATGCAATTTGATTTCTGATAGATTGTTTAGAGCCTTAGTTCTTATTGCATCATATACTCTGTCTAATATTTGTTGGAAATAATTTGTGCACCCAAAAGTGCACATATATTAATGTCCCCAAACTACACAATTGTAATAATAATTTCAAGCATTATCCATGAATGCATTAAGCAATCAAGGGGTGGTCACACATTCTTGTCTTACTTCTTGTTTAGTGTTGAATGATTAGTTAAGAATTCATTTATAAAATTACAGTTGGGCAATCAACCTTCCTATTTTATAATTTTATGTTTTTTTATTATTTGTTCCTGTTACATTCCAAATTACAGCGTTTGATAATCACTGATCACCATTGGATGAACCAATGTATGTTGCTCTCTACCATCCAAGTTTTGATCAGTCCAGGTGATTAGATACAGTAATACATTTTAATAAGTTGAAAAAAATGTAAACCATATTTCCTTCTAAGTCACACCATGCCACATACTTATAGTATAGAAACTTATGATCAGTTTTGCAATATGCTGGCCAGTCTAACAGAGAGACTTCCTTGTAAACCAATACAGGTAGTCCTCAATGTATGATCACAATTGAGCCCAAAATTTATGTTGTTAAGTGGGGCATTTGTTAAGTGAGTTTTGCCCCATTTTGTGACCTTTCTTGCCACATTTGTTAAGTGAATCACTGCAGTTGTTAAGTCAGTCACACGATTGCTAAGCGAATCTCATTTTCCTATGACTTTGCTTGTCAGAAGGTCAAAAACGGGGATCACATGCCCCTGGGACAGGCAATCATCATAAATATGAGTCAGTTGCCAAATGCCTGAATTTTGATCATGTGACTGAGGTGCAACAGTCATAAGTGTGAATAGTCATCACTTTTTTCAGCACCATTGTCATTTCAAAACAACACTAAATGAATTGTTGTAAGTCAAGGACTTATTTTCTGTATTCCACGAAACAAGATTCTTATAGTGTGCTGCCACATACACAAATCCTGAGTTATTATAAGATTTCCAAGGTCATACTGGTAGAATCTCACTTTGAAATCTTGTGAAGTCTGCCATGAGAATGCTGAAATTGTACAAGATTTATTCGATATTTAAAATTATTGCTTTAATTCACTTTGCAAGGTCTGTGGACAATATTTGAGATAGTACTGTACTTCCAGGGATCCATATTTTTTGTGTAATAAATAACTCCAGGCTACATGAACATTTTGAAACAATTCTTCTAAATTAGTTTCTTTTTAAAATTAGTTTTCCTTTTTTTCTTTTGTATACTTTTGATACATTAAAAAGGACAACAAGATAAAAAGAAATGACTGTTAGTTAAATAAATTAGAATCTAGATCACGTGAAGTGTTAATACCACTTTATAACCCCTTGGTAAGGCCACACTTGGAATACAGCATCCAGTTTTGGCTGCCACAATGTAAAAAAAAAAGTCAAGATTCTAGAAAGAGCTTAGAGAAGAGCAATGAAGATGATTAGGGAACTGGAGACTAAAACATATAAAGAACAGTTGCTGGAATTGGGTATGTCTGGTTAAAGGAAGAGAAGGACTAGGGGTTGACATTATAGCAATATTCCAATATCTCAGGGGTTTCCACAAAGAAGAGGGAGTCAAGCTTTCTCCAAAACTCCTGAAGGCAGGACAAGAAGCAAGAGATGGAAACCAATCAAAGAGAGAAGCAATCTTGAACTAAGAAGAAATTTCCTTGCAGAACAATTAATCAGTGGAATGACTTGCCTCCAAAAGTTGTGGATGCTCCAACACTGGAAGTTTTAAAGAAGAAATTGGACAATCATTTCTCTGATATAGTATAAGGTTTCCTGAGCAGGGGGATACCAGATTTCCTGAGTAGGGAGTTGGACTAGAAGTCTCTTCCAACTCTGTTATTTTGTTAACTAAATGGTACCTCCCTTAATGTGATAAATGGGACCAGATCATGAAAGAGTTGGAAAAGAGAGTTGCTTAAAGAATGCTTAGAAGTCTTCATTCAGCCAACAAAGATGTCTTGATATTTTGCAATTGGCTATTTTGCATCTGAACACTTTAAAACACTTTGAAAGAAGCTTTGGAAGTCACAATGGCCCTGCTAGTTCTTTTTGCAGGATTAAGACTGGGGAGGTTCTGCCCAGGTAAAGGAATCCTACAGAGATTTTAATCATCTCCCTTTTGGTGGGCCAACATTTTTAATCTTTACATAAGAACATTAAGATAACTTTGGGGTTCCAACATGAGAAGATTAGAAAGAAATGTTGTTTGCCTTTGAAGATATTTCTAATGCAAGGAATTTGTTTTTACTTCTTAACTTCCAAATCCATGAAAATATGGCATGAACAGGGAAATCCCACCCAAATCCCTGGCTTCCGAAAGGCTGCAAAATGTTTTTAGGACATTTGAGGTAGATTTATGCTACAGTCCTCAAAATTGCATCATTGTGATGCAACCTACAAGTACAGGGAATATTTGCATGGGAAGGCATCTTCTTTCAAGGTGCAGGTGTAGAAGAAAGGGGAATCTGTAGTCTTCTAAAGTTATTGAACTCCAGTTCCCATCCATGTCAGTGAAAACCTCAAAGATGAGAATGAGGAGAGTTGTGGTCCTACAACTGCTAAAAGACCCAGGAAGCCTCATGTCAGTCACTAGAACACTGCTAAGCGAAAGATTTGTACAGTGGGATTTTGTGCATATCTGTAAGAAAGTCTTGCCAGAAATACATACATACATATATGTACGTATGTATGAACAAAGCTTAATACTATATATATATATAGTTAAATCAGGATTTATGGCTTATAAAAGTTCCCTTAAATTAATAAACTTTGATTAAACAATGGCAGAGCCCACCCACTATGACAAAACTCAGGGTGATGGTTTATAGCTTCCAAAACTAGGATTATAAATCATGCACAGATTTGTATATTGTTCATCCAATTAGCCAGGAATTTTGGTTTATCTTTGCATCATTTAAATACTGGTTCCAAATTGGATACGAAGATATTATGATCAGCTCCCTGATGAAACAATTACAAGTGAGTAGGAAAACACTGGTGTAAAAACAAATTTAAATGTATGCTGGAACTATTGAATATAGATATTAAATATTGTGAGTATGGAAAGTACATATATGACACATTAAATACTCCCTCTTGTTTGCTTGATTTTTCTAGTTCCTAACTTGATTTCAGAGCAAGAGGTTATTTTGGGTTGCCCAGCAAAAAAACAACCCTAGGCAAGGTGACCTTTTATAAAATGGAGATGAGGTAATATGAACCAGAGACTAAATTTAGAAATCTACACACACTTGATGCACATATTTCTGCACACTTTGGTATGTGAAATGAGTGGACAAGAGATGATGACATCATGGTTAAAACAGGTCTGAGAATTGAAGGAGACAAAGAGTGTTATGGAGGTCACAATGTATGGGGTCCAATGAAAACGAGAAGAATTTGACCGTTAAAAATAAGTTACTGAGATATTCTCATCTGATTTGGAAGTCTGTAAAATCTGAAGTGATCTAAGCCACCTTGCATATACAGATTGCAAATTAAATGTATACATAAATAGTTTTAAGAGGTTTATTTTGTAATACCATTGATAAACCTAATTAATATAAATTGGGTCCTTGAAGTATTTCACCTTCTGAAGAAAAATTGGGATTATATTTCTATCACACAAAACAAAATAGGGTTAGGGTAAATAGGAAGAGCTGAAAATTCAGATGATTTAAAGTATATAGAGAACTTCCTTAGATAGGGTCCCCCTTCTTTTTTTATTCCTTGTTCTGATGCTTATCTTTTTTTTGCTGTATGCAATGTGCAGATTCACCATTTCTTTTTTTCCTGAAATTGTAAAACATATGTAATGTTCCTTCAAGAATCTAAGAGACAAAATGCTTGTTCATCATTCTAGAACATAATCTTATGAGATATTATTAAGTTGATGATAAAACTTGCTCAACTGAGTACTGACCTTTACGATTGATGCTTTGTTGGTTGTGCTTTAAAGAATATCTCTGGATTTGACACGAAAATGTCAATTCATACCTCTCCTATTTATTCATCTGCTATCTCTAACTTCTTTCTAGGTTTACTTTGGCCGCTGGCTGATTGAGGGGGGTCCATATGTAATCCTCATTGATATTGGAGCAACCGCTTGGAGCTTGGATCGCTGGAAAACTGAATTGTGGGAAAGCTGCTCCATTGGGATTCCCTGGTATGACCGAGAGGCCAATGACGCCGTTCTCTTTGGCTTCCTCACAGCCTGGTTCCTAGGGGAGGTAAGGGAACATGTTTCTGTCAAAAAATTTCATCTCTTCCTGTCTCCCAACATATTTCTCTTCACTCTCTTCTTGTGCCTTTTGTACAGTTTTCTGCACAATGTGAAGAAAAGCCATTCATCATTGGTCATTTCCATGAGTGGTTGTCTGGTGTTGGCCTCTTCCTCTGTCGGATTCGGAAACTTCCAATAGCTACCATCTTCACCACCCATGCTACCCTGCTTGGTCGCTACCTATGTGCAGGCAGTGTGGACTTCTACAACAATCTGCAGACTGTGAGTCTTCTAATCACTAGGACTGAAAATCGATTGGTGGGTGGGTTGTGAAACTATGGGATCCAAGAACAAGAGGAAGAAATAGGAATTCCTGGAAGTGTGGCACTCAGACAAATCAGCCATCAACAGGCAGAAAGATATAAACAACATCTACATACCATTCAAAAGAGACAATCAAAAAGCTAAAAAGGAAACAAAATGACTAAAACAGCTCTTTGCCTGCCATCAGTACTTGGATAAGTATAAATTAACACCGAAATTTATACTAGATCAACAATCGAGCAGTAAGCAATACTCCGCTCAAGGAACTACCAACTCAGACAAACAATCTAACAGTAAACAGCAACTTAATCAAGGGGCCACCAAGACCATTCCCACCAACACAGTCAGAGCAAGTCACTTGTACAGAAACAGAGAGTAAGCTCAACTTCTTATAGCCCTGATGATATTACCTAGTATAGTAAATAGAAATGTTTGTAAGAAAACCACCAAGCTCAGAGAATACAAAGGATCCCACAGTTCAACCCTGAGCTACAAATATTCTGTTTCGTTTGGTAGAAATGGGAAGTTCTGACCTATCCTGTTTTTGCCCTTTTTTCTGAGTGCTTTGGGCAGCTCAGGGAATAATAACTTTTCTTTCAACCACCCTCAATTCTGCATCAGCAGGCTCAAGTTCTTATCTTCCCATCTCTCAAAATTCCTACATAGGAAGCGGCAATACAGTGCTTTAGAATTCCTTGTAGGTGTCCAATGATTGCTGTGCCAGTTAAACAGATATTAAAAAGCAGCTGCAATCTCACAAGGTTTCTGTTCTTATATGAGACAGATTTCAAAGTGTTTTTATTTTTAATTGAGAGAGCAAATTATTGCCTGAGGTTGTGCCTGAAGATATTGCTGACCCTTGCCCTCGCAGCTTTTCATTCAAAACTTTAGCACATAAGTGAAGCAGTTCTAGGAAACAGGAACCATTTTTCCTTAAGGAAATAGTGGTCAAAGAAATCACACTTAACCAGCCCTTAAGTAATATTTTTACTGCATGGAAAATATGATTCAGTGCTTCTCCCCACCATATTATGACCCCTGTGATAATTAGTATTTTGGAAATACATCTGTTGGATCATCTTGAATAACCAGTGGACATTACCTGAAATATTATATTACATTGAATACAATAATAAGATCTTGTCATTTGCCCTTAATTTCATTTCCAGTCTATTTGGTAGGCATATTTAGACTACTATCAGTAAAGATGTAAGGATGAAAATTTGGTTAGAACCAAAATGAAATACAGATAGTCCTCGACTTACAACAGTTTGTTTAGTGACTGTTCAAAGTTACAATGATACTGAAAAATGTGATTTATGACTGTTTTAAAGCAATAGTTTGTTGTGTAGCAGAAGTCTATGTAAATTGCATCTATTGCTTTACTCTGGTCCAGATGTGTGTTCCAAATGTTTCTGCAGAGTAGGAGTTGCAGATTACAGGGCAAATTTTCCTGAAACCAAACTGCTTGTTAAAAAGTAGGTTGTTTGTTTCCAAGTATAGGGTGATGGATTGGTTTATAATTGATTCCATGACTTTACAGGTGATACAACACAGGGAGATTGGTCTATAATTTTCTATTAGACCTTTCGTGTGACCTTCTGAAAAGCAAAGTCAGTGGGAAGCCAGATTCACTTAACAACTGTATTAAAGCTAATAGAAAGCTAATAAAATGGGGCAAAACTCAATAAATGTCACACTCAACAACAAAAAATTTGGCCTCAATTATGGCAGTAAATTGAGGACTACCTGTAGTAGGAACTGGATTAATGAGAGAAAATACTAAAAAGAAAGATACCCTAAGTTTTTCAGTCTGGGAGCCCATTTGTTAGCACTCATGAGGGGATTACAGAAGAGTTTCACAAAGAAAAAATGTAGAATTAAGTTCTTAGAAACTTGGAAATCAGACTACTGGATTGCGGTCTCCTTTGACCAGCCTTTAAGATGCTACAGGTAGCCCTCAGCTTACAAAAGTTCATTTAGTGACCATTCAAAGTTACAACTTCACTGAAAAAAGTGCCATCTGTTCGTTTTTCACACTTAATGATCATTGCAGCATCCTCATGATAATGTTATCAAAATTTGGCAGCTGATTCATATTTATGACAGCTGCAGTGTCCCAAGGTCATGTGATCACCTTGTACGACTTTCTGACAAGCAAAGTCAGTGGGGAAGCCAGATTCACTTAACATCCATGTTATTAACTTAACAACTGCAGTGATTCATTCACTTAACAATGGTGGCAAGAAAGGACATAAAATGGAGCAAAATTTACTTAACTGTTTCACTTAGTAACAGAAATTTTGAGCTCAATAGTGGCCGTAAATTGAGGACTACCTGGACTGTAATTTAGTCTGAAAGCTATATTCTTTCCTACTTCTACTCTGTGCAATTCTGTGTGTTTCAGGATATTTATTATACTTTGTCTTTTACCCAGTTTAACGTAGACAAGGAGGCTGGAGACCGCCAAATTTACCATCGTTATTGTATGGAGAGGGCTGCTGTCCACTGCACACATGTTTTTAGTACAGTTTCTCAAATCACAGCAGTAGAAGCTGAACATCTGTTGAAACGGAAACCTGGTGAGTTAACCTTAAAAGCTAAAAGATTGCTCTGTGTGACAAGATCCTATCCAGTTTAAGTCTTGTCTGGATTTATGAACGTACCGAATATTACAAGGAAATTGGTTGCTTTGTGTAGAATGCAGAATCTCAAGTTTTGTAGTTTTTAATTAAATTTTCTAGTCCTTAAATAATACTAATTAGACTGTTGATGCAAATCATACATTGAAGCTTGATGTTTAATTTTAGTTTTTTTCTTAGATAGAAAGAATATCCCAATATAAAATAACCATTATAAAATTCATTTAAAAAATTCTTTAAAATATTTTTAATCTTAGTATGCACTTTGAATTTTTGATTGCATCCAGTTTTTTTTTAAAGGACTGACCTGCTTATTCTTTTACAGACTAAAGAGAGGGATGTGGGAGGAGAATTTCTATTCTTATTTGCACTAAGACTTAGTTCTGATTGGTCGACTTCTTATGAGGTCACAAGACCACTCCCATTCCTTCTCCTTGGGGTCTGTTTTATCCCATCCATTGTTACACTTTGAATCAGTTGCAATCAAATGCATTGATCAATTGTATTTCCAAGGATGTTTGAGGAAGCTGAATGCATCTGAAAAAACACCTGCTGTGACTCAGATGTGTTTTTCTGCACATGTATCTTGGCAGTTTGGGTAAATTCAGAAACTTAAAGTTCTAAAACTCTCCATTTTTTACAAAACCATCTCCATTTGCATTCCACATCCAGATATTGTGACTCCCAATGGTTTGAATGTCAAGAAGTTCTCTGCTATGCACGAATTCCAAAACCTCCATGCCCAGAGCAAAGCTCGTATCCAGGAGTTTGTCCGAGGCCATTTCTATGGGTGAGTTATCATGAGCTTCACTTGTATCATAGCAATTATAACAGGTTTCCCTATGAAGTTGAGTTCTAAGGAAAAAAATTGAAACTAAGAATATCCATTAATTAAAAGCAAATGACTATTTGTGCTCCATTCATCTTCCACAATGTTGTTATCACAGCACACCTTCAAGTGTAGAGTGAAAGCTTAGAGTTCTTCCTTTTAAAAGGGTATATGTGACTGTAGAAGAAGATGCAGAGACTGGGGTGGAGTCAAGAGAGGAATTAGTCTGGTGTCGTTATGTGCCACAAATTATCCAAGTCCAGCCCCCTTGAAGTCTTTTGACTGCTATCTAGCACCAATTTAACATTGTCTGTTAGTTGACTAGATTCTTGTGTACAGGCATGAGCAACAAATCTTACCTGGAATTTAGTGTGTGGTCTTGATTCTTCACACCTGACAATGACTCAGTTTTGGTCTCCACTTTTTAGACAAAATAAGTTTCTTTCCTATATGTGGAGACAGAGGTGCCACTTTGACAGCATACAAAAAGGGAAAATTGGATGAGGGAAGAGCTCTCACAGGAAGACAGAATATAAATTAATGAAATAATAATAATGTTAATAACATTCGAAGAAAAGTAAGGGGAATGAGCAGATGTTTTTGCTCAAGGTGACAAAGGTATAGAAAACTTTTGAGGTATAGAAAAATTTTCCAGGACTCATGTAAGAGAAAAATCATTTGTTGTTAATAAAGAATAAGTTTATAAGTGACTAAGTAAAGAACTATTGCTTTCTTATTCAGCTTACAGGCATCTGTGCATTAATGGAAACCAGACACTGCATTAGAAATACAGGTAGTTCTCGATTTACGGCCACAACTGAGCCCAAAATTTTTTTTGCTAAGTGAAACAATTGCTTAGTGAGTTTTGCCCCATTTTACAACTTTTCTTGCCGTAGATATTAAATGAATCACTGCTGTTGTTAGGTTAGTTACGAAGTTAATCTGGCCTCCCCAATGAATTTACTGTCTAAAAGTTGCAAAAGGTGATCATGTGATCCTGGGACACTGGAACTGCCATAAACTGCCACAGTTGCCAAGTGCCCAAATGTTGATCAAATGACCAAGGGGAATTCTACAATGGCCGTAAGTGTTAAAAATGATTATAAGTCTATCGATGAATGGCTGTAAGTCGAGAATTACTGTACACTTTGTTCAGCCCAGCAAGTTGTCCTTCAGATATTTAGTGCTGAATCATTAGAAATGATTTCAGAATTTATGTTTCACAGTGATTATTCCTGTATTTTAACCTTGCATTTTCATGCATTCCATATGTTCCCAAGGCAATTGACTGTGGATCTGTATTTGTTTCTGTTTAGCTCCCTTCATCTGTCACGGTTCTGACATTTTTCCTGTTCTTTTTTCTTATTTTCTTGTCCACTCTCCTTTCTGTTTTTATTGCACTGAAAATCTACAGAAGGGCTCCATCTCTTTTTTGTTTGTTTGTTTTTCCATTTTGCATTCATATTTTGCATGATGACTTGATGTTACAAAATAATACCATTGCGATTAGAATTCAGGGAACTATTAAAATGTTCAAAAAAAGGATTTCAGCCAGCTGTGCAGAATGTATGTGTGTCTCTGTGTGTGTGCAAGTGTGTACACATGCACACACATCCTGTATATATACATGTACCGGTATACACACCCACACACCAACTATTTTGAAACACACAGACAGACACACATACTTCATTTTAAAACAATTGATTTTGCTGCATGTTGCTAGGGAAGACTCACAGCTATTTAAGCATTTACATTGATCCCACCGATTTAAAAAAGGCATTTCCAAGTAGTTTATTAAGAAGAGTGTGTAATGTTACCAGAAAAGTATAAACATTGAAGGATGATTGTATTCTGGTTCATACAGATTTGGAAAGTGCAAATTTTATTCTTTCATTTAAACACCACACCAAACTCATTTTGATTTCTTCTCACTAGGGCGTACAATAATTTCTGTTGAATGTAGTGGCACTTGCCTCTTGGGTGGGATGATGTTCCACCATTTCCTACGGATTCCCTGAACTATTTTTTCAATGTTGTGGTTTTTGATGTAAGCAGCATTGATATTTCTAATGTACTAGTGCGTTTTTTGTGTTTAGACAATTTACTTGTCTTGGCTGTTAAATAACATAGGCTTTCTGGTTTTTCAAGAAGCCTGGACTTAGACTCATCTTCACCATCACTGCGTGTTATTTTTCTAGGCACCTGGACTTCAACCTTGACAAAACTATTTTCTTCTTCATTGCTGGACGCTATGAATACTCCAACAAAGGAGCTGACATTTTCTTGGAAGCCCTAGCCAGGCTCAACTACCTACTAAGGGTGATTAGTAAAATGGGTGCTGTAAGGGAATAGAGATGTGAGAGAGGGTGGAGGTAGGCAATTAGGTATGGCTGTGTTGGGAGAGTGTGCCCTACAACAATGCTAGGCTCTGACTGGAACAACTGTGTTTCAGGAGTTAAGTAGCTGTAGCCCAAAGAATCTGGAGGTTATTTTGGGATTTCTCTTCATGCTTACATTGTTGTGCAGATGAAAGACAATGGGAAGGGTGACTACAAAAGATACATGTGGATGAAAGCAGGAATAACATATTGGAACAATTTTGTATTACAAGCTGGCAAGAGTGCTAATTGACCCATGTCCCAGGAATACTCAATGAAAAGATACTTACAATAGACGAAACACTACCACACACACAAACACCCCAGTCTGGCCAGCATCTTCCAATCTGTCCAGCTAAGATATTCTTACCCATTCTTTCAAGGAATTCTCCCTTCAGTCAAGCTCCAGGAAAATAGGAAGAGAGAGGACATACTGAATTTTAGATCTGTATTAGGTGTAGATGTTCACATCATCCTTACTACCACCTAGGTATGATATCATGCATCCTGGGGTTGCATGATAGTTTTGTGATTCTTGGAGATCCATTTAATGGTTACAAGGACATCCCAGGAACATCCCTGATTTATCCATATATTCATTCAGTTTTCCTCATCTTGCCAAGCATAGTCAGTTTTTGGGACACTGTTCATTTATCGGCCTGGAGCATGTGAGCGTCTGTTTTCTAACAAGCACCTCATGAGTCTTCATGCTGTAAGATTAATGCAAATGACTTGTGAGAAACCATCTGCATAATAGAAGAGGGGGAGAAGATGAATTCTAAAAAACAAACTGAATTCAAATTGATTAAACTTTCCTAACATGGGTCAGCTTATCCATTTCTTCAGGAAGCAGTTTTGACCATACTTAAAAGTACTGTGGTGATCTTTCATATCTGTTTTTTGTTGGCTTCTCCCTCTGTAGGTGAATGGAAGCCAGATTACAGTGGTAGCATTTTTTATCATGCCAGCTAGGACAAATAATTTCAACGTGGAGACGCTAAAAGGCCAAGCTGTCCGCAAGCAGCTCTGGTGAGTTTGTGTTAGGTTCTGGATCTCATAAATCTGTCCTTTTAACAGGCTTCCTAAGGAATCAGGCAGTGTAGGTGAATGGAATAAAAATCCATTACACCATCCTTCCTGAGCAGGAAAATCAAATTGTCCATACAAGTTCAGTGCATTTGAAAAGGATGTGCTGATACAAGGAAAATAACTCAAATGTTACAGTTTGTTCTCTGTACAGGTAGTCCTCAGTTTATGACATTTAGTGGATGTTCAGAGTTAACAATGGCACTAAAATATGCCCAGTCCTTGCACTTAAGGCGATCACAGCATTTCCCACAGATATGTGATGAAAATTTGGAGATATGGCAACTGGAACATATGTACAATGATTACAGCACCTGGGGTCATGTGATGAACATTTGCCATCTTCTTCGTAGGCTTCTGATCAGCAAAGTCAACAGGCAAAGATGTCATAAATTGGGCATAACTCACTTAACGCCATCTTGCTTAGCAACAAAAATTCTGGTTTCAACTGGGTTCATAAATCGAGGATTAACTGTATGCAAATGAGAGGATTGCAAGATAAAAGGCAGCAGTGTAGAATTGTTCTTAGGCCTTGTTTAACATAAAGCTTTTAGCCCAATGGGTGTTACAGGTAGTCCTTGACTTACAACCACAAATGAACCCAAAATGGGTTGCTACGTGAAACATATTGCTACGTGAAACATTTGAGTTCTGCCCCCGCTCTTGCCACAGTTGTCAAGTGAGTCACTGCAGTTGTTAAGTTAATAACACAGTTGTTAAATGAATCTGGCTTTCCCATTGACTTTGCTTGCCAAAAAGTCACAAAAGCTGATCCAGGTTTTGATCCTGATTCTGATCCATGACTCCAGGACATTGCAACCGTCATAAATATGAATCAGTTGCCAAGCTTCTGAATATTAATCATGCGACATTAGGCATGCTGTAACAGCCATAAGTGGGGGAAATGGTCTTACGGTAAATTCCTTTTTTCTGTGCTATTGTAATTTCAAACAGCCACTAAATGAATTTTGTACCTGTATACAATCTACCTCAGAGAGTAAATGTTATGGGGATAGAGCTAGTGGGTGAGACCCCTCCCTTAAATTGCTGTGAGATTTATTTAAAAAAGTCTGGATAAAAATACACCACATAGTCATGAAAGATTTCCGTAGTTCTCCACCATTTTGGCCTTCAGCTATATAGTTTATGAGCTATAAAGTCCATTCTTCTCCTGAAGCCTCAGAACAGGGAAGGTATCTCCCTACCTGAAGAAATACCAATATTGCCATAGTTTTCCTTTTTTCTCCAGTCTGTTAGGTCTGTCTTAACTCTCTCTAGGGAGAAAACCCCCAAAACGCTGGAAGCCATTTTTCCTAATCTTTAATTCAGAAGCATTCAAGGAATCCTAGGTTGTGTCACAAATCATAAATTTCTTCCTCCCTTCCCTCCCCTCTGCCTTTTCCCCCTTTTTTAACTCTAGGGACACAGCCAATGCAGTGAAGGAGAAGTTTGGCAAAAAGCTGTACGAATCCCTCCTCGTGTAAGTCTCCTAGGCGAGAAGAAATTATAAAGGGCTGAGTATCTGAGAATGGGCTGCTGGGTTGCCATGGCTACAGAGAATGAGAACTTCTTCTCTTTACCTTGTCTCTTCTGAGAAATATTGATTTGTTAGAAGCCTATTTCAGAAATCTTGGTTCCCATATAAAAACTAGAATGCGTGTCCAAGTGAAAAGCAATATTGTAAGTGTTATTCATTAATTTCCACATTATTCACCGTCTGCCTGCTTTTCTAATTCAGAGGCAACCTTCCTGACATGAACAAAATGTTGGACAAAGAAGATTTCACAATGATGAAAAGAGCCATCTTTGCCACTCAGGTATGGGACATGAAGAAAACGAGTCTTGAAAAACATTGGTTATGAAAAATGAGTTTATTTCACATTAATAATACAGGTACTCCTCAACTTACAACCATTCATTTGGAGACAATTCAAAGTTAACAACAATGATGAAAAAAGTGATTTGTGACCAGTCTTCACACATATGACCATTGCGGTATCTCTGGTCAAAATTCAGGCACTTGACAACAGGCACTTACAATGGTTGCAGCATCCTAGGGTTGTTTGATGGCCATTTGCAACTTTGGCAGCCAGCTTCCAATAAGAAAAGTCAACAGAGGAAGCCAGATTTGTTTAACAACTACACAATTCACTTAACAATTGCCATGATCTGCTTAACAACAGTGGGGGGGGGAAAGATTGTAAAATTGGGCACAACACAAAATCCCTTTGCTTAGCAATGGTAATTCTGGTCCCAATTGTGATCATGTTGAGAACTACCTGTAACTATTTATTTGCTCATCTCACACAAAGCGATTCTGGACTGTTGCAATTAGGCTTAGAGTCTCTTAGAAGGACATGTTGCTAGATGAGTGGGAGCACAGGATTCTGGGAGTCTGGATCTAAATTCCTGGGTTATAGATTGCTTTCATTCAGCCCTCCCAATATTGGCTGTGTGGACTTCTGACTCTCAGTTTTATGTTTGGCTTGCTGAGAAGAAGCGGAAGCAGCAATAAAGCTTAACAAGCTTTATTATTAATTTGTATCTCAGCTGCGGCTAGCCACGAGCGTGCGACAGCAACTGAGAGAGAGAGAGAAACAGCGGATTCCGTTTGATAGCTCCTTTTATACGGAGCTGTCAAACAGCTCAGCCAATCAGGCTTCTCCAGCTCCCACTTAAATAGTGGACTGGAGTGAGGACTTGCTGGTTGCAACACTCCTTCCTCATGGAACTACGCATGTGTAGTTGTCCAGATAGGCGGGGCAAAGCTTTACTCTCCCAGATCACCTTAGTTCAGCAATCGGCAATGGGAAAGGATCTGTTGCTGGAGTGGTGCCTTCTACTTGGGGCAGTGTTGTCTCCTCTTCCCTGGCAATCTCGGCTGACTGAGGAAGGAACTCAGGTGTCTATGGGACCTCTTCGGATGGCGGTGAGCGGGCTCTGGTTGTTGATGTCACAGTTTCCCCAGGTAAGGCCTCCACGAAAGACTGCTGGTCGGGAGTCAGTCTTCAAGGGGCTTCGGTGTTGCCCCACTTGGTGTCTGTGGTCTCGGCCTTCCTCTGGACTGGATCTGTAGGGGCACTCCAACAGCTCCTTAGCTGGTTCACGTGTCGGTGCCACAGTCTTCTATCAGACAACCTTACCCTGTATGATTTAGAGCCTGTTTTCTGTTCTATCCACCCAAGCAACCATAGGAGATTCCTCACGTAATTGCGGTGGTAGATCGGGTCCCCCAGGCTAAAGTCCCTTGCCCTGCTGGATGAGTTAAGGGGTGCCCTAGGAGCATAAGTAGGGTACAGCCTGTCAAGGGTTATGCGAAGTCTCTTTCCCATTAATAGTTCAGCTGGAGTGAGGTTGGTGGCAGTGCTCGGGGTGGTGTACTGATTCGTAAGTACAGGGCTACCCTGGCAGACAACCTGCCATTGTCTCCAGGGTTTCTTTAGCTGATCTTACAGCCCTCTCTGCCAGGCCATTGGAAGCTGGGTGAAAAGGGGAAACCAGGGCATGTGTGATACCTCTTTGGGCCAGGAATAGTTCAAAGGGAGAGAAGGTGAATTGGGGTCCATTATCTGAAACCAGGGTGCCTGGGTACCCATGGGATGCGAAAATGTTGTCCAAGGCCCTGCTTACAGCTTCTAAAATGGTTGATTTGAGGAGAACCAGCTCTACCCACTTGGAAAATGAATCAACCAGAATTAAAAAGTTTTTCCCTTGCATGGGGCCTGCTAAATCCACCCTAGACCAAGTTGTTTTGGTATCTTCCCATTCCCCGGAGTAGCTGTTGGTGGAGCAGGTCTGGACATGTGGCAGATGGAGCAACTTTGAACTTTATTAGTAACTGCCTCATCCAATCCTAGCCACCACATATAGCTCCTGGCCAGAGCCTTCATTCTGTTGATACCTGGGTGACCCTCATGGACTACTTCAATGACACGTGGTCTTAGCAGGTGTGGAATAATTACTCAGGGTCCCCACAATAAACACCCCTTTAGCACGTTCAGCTCTTGAAGGAGCGGAAATCCACTGTCGGGGGCTCCCTGGGCCACCCCCTTCGCACTCAGTCCATAACTTGGGATAGCTGTGCATCTCGCATAGGCGATGTCATCGGCCGTGAGAGGCAATTGTAGATCTTCCAGCAGGAACATAGAGGCTGAAGGGGCAAGGGCAGTGACCAAAATGGGTAATGGTCATCTGCTTAAGGCATCAGCATGTGCTATATCTTTGCCAGGCCTGTAAGTCAGCTTGTAGCTGTAAGCTGCCAAGAAAAGGTCATCCTTGGGGAAAGGATTTGTGGGCTGGGTTTGTCTCCTGCCAGGTTGCCTAGCAAAGGTTGATGGTCAATGATGAGCTCAAACTGATATCCATTCATGGAACCTTTTGACTGAGGCCACTGCAGCCAATGCCTCCTTGTCAGTTTGGCTGTAGTTGCGCTCTGATTTGGAAAGCATTCTGGAAAAATAAACGATGTGGCCTTCCTGGCCATTTGGCAATCTATGACATAGGACTGCCCCAATTCCATAAGGGGATGCATCGCAAACTAAGATAAGGGGAGGAGCATCACTGAACTGTATGAGTACCTTGGATGAAGTGAGCAGGGCTTTTACTGCAATGAAGGAGGCCTGTTCCATGGCTCCCCACTTCCAAGGTCTTTTAGAATCTAACAGCCTGTGCAAAGATTCTGCTATAGTGGCCTTGTGGGGCAGGTAAGAGCTGTAGAAGTTAAGTAATCCCAAAAAGGCTTGCAACTCAGTTTTGTTCTGAGGGACCAGGACATCCTGAATAGCACATACTTTGGACTCAACAGGGTGAATTGCCTTGCAGTCAATGTGATAACCTAGGAAGTCTATCTAGGAAACTGCAAAGATGCATTTCTTTCTGTTTAATGTTAGTCAGCATTCTGAAAACACTGGAGAATGTTTTGCAACCTTGCCAAATGTTCTTGTGGGTTGTCAGCAGCAATGAGGATGTCATCAAAGTACGGGATGATATTTTGATATTGTCTAGTAAACGTCCCATAATTGATTGAAATATGCCAAGGGCAACGCTGACACTAAATTGTAAATGTTTACATTTGAAAGCGCCCCTATGAGTAATGATCATTTGAGCCTCTGCTGTCTCATTGTCCAGTGGGAACTGCTGGTATGCTTGAGTCATGTCCAGCTCGTAAAAATGGAACTTTTATCCAGGGAATGGAGCAGGTGCTGTATGATTGGCGCAGGATAAGCATTTGGTTGGAGTCCCTTGTTTATCATGGACTTGTAGTCAGAACAAATTCTTATGGAGCCATCTCGTTTCAGGGGTATTACAGTGGGGGTTTCCCATTTAGCAAGGTCAAATGGCTCCAAAACCCCTTGAGAAATCAATTTGTCAAGTTGGGCATCCACTTTAGACCGCAATGCCAGTGGCACTCTGCGTGGTTTGAGGCGTATAGGAGCTATATTCGGGTCCAGGTTAAGGGAAGTAGGAGTGCCATTGTAACAGCCCAGTTATTAAAAACTTCTGAATAGTCAGCAAGAAGTTGCTGTAGGTTGTTGGGGTGACTGCATTTACTCCAGTCACTTGTAGACCCAGTGAGTGGAACCAGTCCAAACCTAGTAAACTGGGCATGCTCCCTGTTATGACAACTAGTGGTAGGTGACCCTGAAAATTGTACTGAATATGGAACTTGCCTGTTCTGAGGACTGGAATGCGTTGTCTCTGGTAGTCCCTCAGGGTCAGACTGCAGGGGCTCAGCTGTTTCCTTTTGAAGTCTGGTAGCAGATTCTTCAGTGTCTTCCAGGAGATGGGGGATAGAGACGATCCAGTGTCTACCTCCATCTGACAGACTGCCTTCTAGGAGAAGATCAACATTAATTTTATTAACATTAAAATAATAAGGCAGTGACTCAGTTCTTGGGAATATTTTGTTGATAGCATAGCATTCCTCTTTGGATTTGAAATTTTTTGGCTGGTTTAGATGTTGAGATGGCAGGTTTGTGTTTCTTGGTGCCTGACAAATTCTGGCTAGATGGCCTTTCTTCTTGTACTTTAAGCAGACTTTCGGCATGTGGCTCTTAGATGGTTTCCCCCACAGCTGAGGCAAATCAGCTGTGGTGTTAGTTGTCTTCTGTAGGAAGACTTCTTCTCTGTGTGGGCTGAGGTGTTCTAAGGCAATTAATTGCTTCTTCCTCTTCAAAGTCTTCATCTTCAAAGTAGGTGTCTTTGTAATGGACAGCAGAGCTGGGCTTTCCCCTGGAAAGGCTGCTTGATTTCTGTATTTTGGCTGCGGATAGATTTGACAGTTCGGCGGCTTGAGCTTCTTCGATCGCCTGTTTCAAGTTGAAGTCAGCTTTTGCCAGCAACCATTGTTGTAGCTGAAGGTCTCTCACCCCGCAAATGAGCTGGTCCAGCAAGCATATCATCTAGCTGATCTCGGAACACGCATTGGAGGGTGGCTGATCAAAGAGCTGCCATGTAATTCACCCACGGACTCATCCTCTGCTTGGCTTCTTCACCTGAAGGCATGGTGGCAGGCGATGTATGATGGCTTCGGGGCATAGTGGTTGCCAAGCACCTCTTGTAGCTCTTCCCAGGTGACAGCCTTGACCATCTAAGGAGCCAGCAAGGTGGTGGCAGTGTCGAAAACAATGTCCCCACAGAAACTCAGGAAATAAGCTTTTTTCCTGTTTGGAGGAATGTCAGACAGGTTCACGGTGTCCATGACTCATTCGAACCTGTTGATATACAATGTCCATGTGTTAGTAGTCAACCAAAAAGGCGGAAAGTTCGGCGGTGCCGTCATTTCACTGCTTGTAAGTGACAATTCTGGTGACAGCTCTTTTTGTAGTGACTTCAGCTGTGTGGTGCTCTCTCTCTCTCTCTCTGCCTCAGGATTGCCTCAGTTTGTCAGCGATCCCATCCTCGTCACCAATTTTGTGTTTGGCGTGCTGAGAAGAAAAGGCAGAGACAGCAATAAAGCTTAACAGGCTTGGTTGTTAATTTGTATCTCAGCCAGCTTGCGGCGGCAGCTGAGAGAGAGACAGCTGATTCCGTTTGACAGCTCCTTTTATACGGAGCTGTCAAACGGCTCAGCCAATCAGAGGCTTCTTCAGTTCCCACTTAAACAGCGGACCTGAGTGAAGACTTGCTGGTCGCAACACTCAGGATTGTCAGCAATGATCACTCTGGCTCTGGAGATAGAAAAGACTCTTGTGATTGAAGCAATATTTTAGAACAGAAATCATAAGGATGTTGGATTTGTGCTAAATCAAGATACCTTGGTTTCTAAACTTCTCTTAGAAAAAAAAGAAAAAAATGAATACTGCTTGGGGTTTGAGGAAGGATCTTCTGTTTTGTATAAAATAACATTTAATCTTACTCTCACTTCCTCTCTCCATCTGGAAGTTTACAGTTCAGTCTCTGGTTTGCCATCTCAGTGATGGCTGCACTTAAGTAGAAAATAAGGCAGGATATTCCAATATAAAATCAAAAACACCACACTGATATGTGTGGAGATGGGAGACCTGTCTTTCTTTCCAGGCTTTTGAATGAGAAATAAGATCTTCCAGAAATATGGATGTCACCCCCTCTCCTGGGGTTCCAGAAGTCCTTAAAATCTGGTCAATTCTCAGGCCTGGGTTAGTGTATCTGGGAAGCCCCAATAATGTTTTGCGTTATGCTTTTATTGGCATGGTTGGTTTTAATGCAGGCTTTCATGTTTCTTTTGTGTGTTTCTTAATTGTTTTCAACTGTTAAATATACTGTAGCCCACCCAGAATCAGCTGGAGTGAGTGGCCATAAGAAATGTGATTAAATATACAACACTGATACATATAAGATTCCTGGTGATAAATTCTGCACATGCCCGACACACATTTCATGTAACACTTCATATTAGAAAGAAAATCCAAAATCTTCATTCAGAAAACATGAGAAAAGGAAAAAAAGAAAGATTATCTGTAAATATGTGATTCCTTCAAATAACCATAATGTCAAATTTGCACAGAAAGAGAAGCAGAAAAAACATAGAAGCAATCTTGGATTCTGTTGAACAAGTGAATTATAGGCTTTGCTTCTCTTCCAGGCTTAAGGTTTTAAATCTGAGTTGTTAACATCTGTCTGAATTTTTTTCCCTCTTCAATCAGCGCCATTCTTTCCCCCCAATCTGCACTCACAACATGCTGGACGATTCTACTGACCCTATTCTCAACACCATCAGGCGCATTGGTCTCTTCAATAGCAGTGCCGACCGCGTCAAGGTGAGTAACAGGTGCTTGTCCATGCCAGGCGAGGAGAGAAATTTGGGAGATATATTTGCAGTATAGTATTTTTAAAAGCATTTTAAAATATTATAATTTCCTGCATTTTTAAGATATTCCTGGAAATTACAATATTTTTAAGGTTTTATTTTTATTATATTAGAATTAGAATTCTTTTATTGGCCAAGTTTGATTGGACATACAAGGAATTTGTCTTGGTGCAAATGCTCTCAGTGTACATAAAAGAAAAGATACATTCATCAAGCGTATAAAATACAATGAAGAGAAGAAAAAAAAGGAAATTAAAGGAAGGGAGCAGGGGGAAAGGTGTGTAAGATACATGGGGAAAGCGAAAAAGGAAGAAAAGAAGCAATTATAATATTTAGTGCCTGGTTTTATCTGGTAATTTTTTTCTTTAATTGTCCTGTCCATGTTTTATTTATTCTTAGGAATCTAAAAATTCAGACTTCTAATAAGCCAAAATGATTGAAGGAAAGAATTATGGTTTGAAGTATTCTGAATTTCTTATGTTGTCATTTTTTAAATTCAGGGTCTTTACTTCTAGTCTTGGTGCCTGTAGTCACTGTGAATAATAATAAGAATTTTTAGTGGATGCAATTTAGATATATGTCCAATGTATTTTAAATGTGTTATTTTAATTGTGTATTTGGCCATATTTTACTATGTTTTATAGTTGCCATGATATTATTTTTTCTTTTCATCTTTAGCTGTTTTTCAGAATCTTGTACTTTTAGTTTGCTTTTTAAGTGCTTATTCCCAAGGAATGTATTATTTTTAAAAGAATTCTTTTTTATCATAATCCCCTAAAGACCCATGAATTGAATTCTAGTAGTGTAAACCTGAATCAGCTGTATGCACATACATAAAGATACAAGTGGATAAAATGCAATATAAAATTTTAAAGATAGTTTTGCTTATAAGAGCAAAAGTGATATAGATTTCCAAATCTAGCATCACTGTACCGCTATGTTGTTTTATGGCTTTTTTATAATTATTTGTAATAATATTGCAGATAGTTCTCAACTTACAACAACAATTGAGGCTACCACTTCCGTTGCTAAGCAAGACAGTTGACTTTTGCCTCATTTTACAGCCTTTCTTATCATAGTTGTTAAGTAAATCACTGCAGTTGTTAAATTAGAGACACAATTGTTAAGTGAATTTGGCTTCTCCATTGAGCACAAAACAGGGCTGCCTAGAAGAGTGAGGAAAATTCTCAGAGATGACTCACATCCTGGTCAGCACTTCTTCACTCTTCTACCATTGAGTAGGAGATATAAAAGCATAACCAGCAGCACCAACAGGCTGAAGAACAGTTTCTACCTGTGAGCTGTCAGACTTCTGAACAGAAAATAACTTCATGTCAACTTATTATGATAGATTTGAGGGGCCGGTGCATTGTGCAACAAAGTTGCATAGTGTAATAAGATTTGGACTGGGTTAGGGGCTTCGATCCTCACTGTGAGTTGTGGGGGGGGTGCACAAAGAAAGGCTCAGCCAATCTCATTGTACACATGTTGTACTCTGATAATAAAGGTAATAATAAGTTTGATTGTCAAAAGTCTCAAAAGGTAATTACATTGCACAACTGTCATAAATACAAATCAGTTGTCCAGCAACTGAATTTTGATCACGTGGGATGCTTCAGTGGTCATGTGAAAAATAGTCATGTCACATTTTTCTGTTGTAACTTTGAACAATCACTAAATGTACTGGTTTAAGTCAAAGACTATACCTGTATTGCATTACATTAAATCACTAGAAGTCAGTCCTTGAGTTTGATAATATATAAAGAAATTATATACTCTTTCTCTTTTTACTTTTCTTCTCCCTAGGTCATCTTCCATCCAGAATTTCTGTCTTCCACTAGCCCATTGCTTCCTGTTGATTATGAAGAATTCGTTAGAGGCTGCCATTTGGGGGTGTTCCCTTCCTATTATGAACCATGGGGCTACACACCAGGTAGGTGGGTTGTAAGGGCAGACTTGTGGATATTGACTCAACCCCTCTTCAAAATTAACCACAGGTTGTCAGGGGATCACAGTGTCACCAGGTATGTTTTACACATACTTCTGCATGCATCTTGTTAGTCTTGAGGCCTAGTAACTTTGCTTTCCGAAAGTGATGGAAGGGAAAGAGCCAACATGGTCTTCAATTTTTCATCTGAAATTCATTTCGTGTATTTTGTTATTGTTTTGGCCCATTGAAACAATAAGGGCTTTTTTAGCCCTTCACTTACATGTCTTTCCACTTAATTCTGCAAATGTTTTTCTAAATGATGGCTTTTCCTTCATTTTTCAATTTCAATAGCTCAATGGAGCTATTGAGAATCATGGAGGTATGTGTTTTATATAAAATTAATTAGGAAAACTTTGGCATCAAAACACATTAGAAACAAAACACTTGATAATAAAACACTTTAGTAGATTGCTAGTGTTTTTAGCCACTTGTGCTTTACTCCAGGTTATTGTTTCCTTCTCTCCCAGCAGCTAATCAGCTTTCTATATAACTATGCAGTACTCTGCAGTACTCATATCACATCATATCATATCATGTAAAGCATCCAGAGTCACTTAGAGGACTGCCATATGTGCACAAATAGCTCAACTAATACAAGTGGCAGGCTGGCAAACAGTGAGCCAGTACACATCAGCAGCTTAACTTGTACAAGTAATGGGTTGGCACATATGCCCAGTTCCTGTCTTTCCCCCACCAGGCCCCCAAGCTGGGCATGTGTGCCAACCCATTACTCGTACAAGTTAAGCTGCTCATGTCCACTGGCCCACTGTTCGCCAGCCTGCCACTTGTTTAAGTTGAGCTGTTTGTGCGCATATGCCAGCTTGTTCATCGCATGGCTGAGTTACGAACAGGCCACAGCCCAGGGATTGGGGGGCCCTGACCTAGACAGTGAGATAGGTGGTGTATAAATTTGAGAAATAAATAAAATGTGTGAGTAATGATGCTTTGGCTAGAAAAATATGAAAACTCATCTCTGAACCTCATTAATTGAAGAATGATAGAAATAAGTTAGCATTGTGAATTGTTGCTGAAAATGATAAGTGAATGTAATTTGTGAGGAAAGCATAGCTTTTTGTGATGCCTTAAAGTTTTGGTGATAATAAAATAGCTGTTTACTATTCTTAATATAGGAATGCAGTGGCTCAATGGCTAAGACGCTGAGCTTGTCGATCAGAAAGGTCAGCAGTTTGGCAGTTCAAATCCCTAGCACTGCCTAACAGATTGAACTCCTGTTACTTGTCCCAGCTTCTGCCAACTTGGCAGTTCAAAAGTATGTAAAAATGCAAGTAGAAAAATAGGGACCACTTTGGTGGGAAGGTAACAGCGTTTCATGCACCTTCAGTGTTTAATCATGCCGGCCACATGACCATGGAGACATCTTTGGACAGTGCTGGCTCTTCAGCTTTGTAATGGAGATGAGCACTGCCCCCTAGAGCCGGAGACAACTAACACATAAGTGCAAGGGAAATCTTTACCTTTACCTTATTCTTAACATGTACATAAAATCTGTAGGGACTGGAAAGCTTAATAAACTAAAGTGACCAAAACTGAACTGGCCACAAGGTAAATTCTTGAGATAGTGCATATCCCCGGAATTTAATCCCTCTGTGTCGTCCAATGACCTCTCTCTTATTCTCCAGCTGAATGTACCGTGATGGGGATACCCAGCATTTCCACCAACCTCTCTGGCTTTGGCTGCTTCATGGAGGAACACATAGCAGATCCATCTGCTTATGGTTGGTATCATTGTGGCGGCTCTGGAAACAGGGATTGGCACAATGGAAGCATATGCAACCCTTACTCAACCACAGGATAATTTCCTCAGGTGGATCTGGGGAGAATAATTTTGGTGCCTAGATTAACCTATCCATTTCTAGAAGAAATGAATGGGTGAAATAGCATTGCAATAGCACTTAGGTTTATATACCACTTCATAGTGCATTATAGCCCTTTCTAAGTGGTTTACAGAGTCAGCATATTGCCTCCAAAAATCTAGATCCTCATTTTATCAGCCTTGGAGGATGGAAGGCTGTGTCAGCCTTGAGCTGGTCAGGATCAAACTGCTGGCAGTCGGCAGAATTAGCCTGCAATATTGCATTCTAACCTCTGTGCCACCATGGTTCAATAGATGATCTAGGGTAATTCCATTCTGTCTGTTCTAGCCCAGACCTAGTGATTAAAGCAATGTGTGCTGGGATACAATAGAACCACCACAGAATTCAAAGGTTAGGGAAATTAAGCCATTTCAAACCACTGCCTCAAGTCTGTACTGTGGGAAGTGTGTACTGTGTGTGTGTATATATATATATGAATGCATTTCAGCTTCCTTCGGGTATTATCCCACATCATTGTAGTGCTTTTAAAGTTGTAGCAACGTTTCAGCAGAATCTCATCTGCCATCATCAGGCTTCTGTATTGAGTTCGCGTGTATTTGAGGCTAGCCTATTGCTGTGCCAGGATGTTTTTTTCCACNTTCAGCTTCCTTCGGGTATTATCCCACGTCATTGTAGTGCTTTTAAAGTTGTAGCAACGTTTCAGCAACTTTAAAAGCACTACAATGACGTGGGATAATACCCGAAGGAAGCTGAACTGCATTCATGTAAGTACCTGCGATAACTTAAAAAAACAAATATACATATATACACATACATATATGTATACACAGAAAGATCTATTTTTGAAAATTCTTTCCAAACAATGTAATGTTGCAAAATACAAAAACACTAATCACAGTATAGGTGTGCAATTACTTTACAGTCATTCATACCTGTGAAAAGAAAACAACCAATATGTAAAAGAAGCTACACTTACCTGGTGATAAGAAGGAAGTAAATTGATAAAATATTTCACTATCCTTCTTTTGTCCACTATATCCAACAATGCTGCCAACATCTAATGGAAGTGTTTTGAGATGGGCACCAGTTGCCAGGTCATGAAGTTGTAGGACATTTTTCACATCATGCAGGTAACACAAAACTAAGAAGTTGGATCTAACGCACGCCACCCATTCTGTAAAGATGAAAGAAAAACAGCTGCCATATTTTCAGTATGTGATTGCAAGAAAATGTATTAGTTTTTAGAAAAATTGATGACTTTAATATATTTCACAGAAAGAACTTAACTTTCCTCTATGTGTCATTAGGATCCTAAAAGATCATCAGATTCCTAAATAGATTTCGGCTTTATGCCAGCAAGCACATTTAAGAATTTGCTCAGTGTTTGCTTTCAAGCCAATATATGGCAAATTGGCCCTCTATGTTGTTCTTAACAAAACTGTCTAATCAAGGCCTCATCATGAGCTTTCAATCTGCTTCCCAATGATAACCTATATGAATTTTCCCTGTCACTTTTAATGGACAGAATGAAGCAAAATAGCTGGGAAGGGAAATTAGAGAAGGAAATGCTGCTTCTCCTGCATTCTTACACTTCTTGCAACAAGTGAGCAGGTTAGTAAATATGCCCTTATTTCCTTCTGGAACAAGATCATCTCAAAATGACAACTGCCAGAAGGGAAGCCCCCTCCTTGATTAAATCAGAGAAGGCATGGGAGGGATGATAGTCTTGTGACAACGGGAATTGGTAGTTGGGAATTCAAGGAAGAGAAGAAAAGTCTTATGTCAATTTTTGTCTGCCTGCCTGCCTGCCTGATGGAACCATTCTTTGCATTTTATATGTTACTTCTTATTCCATTCTGTCTTCTATCATTCTGCTCCCCAATACTTTCCATTTTAAGTATTACAAATATCCATGTCCTGATTCTTATCTTACTTTGATACACCTTGATTTTTATTTGGCAAACTCTAGTGAGTTGATGAAAAGGGGGCATGCTTTAAAGAGCCTCAAACGTCTATTAAACAGGGAATTTAGGCAACAGGGTTTATTTCTATGAGTAAATACTGCCTTTTTGCTTATAAGGCACTCAATACTCCCAAGTAGCAGAAATCATTATAGCTATCAAAGGGACAAATATGATTGCTCTACCTTACAAGTCATCTTTAAAACATCCCTATGTACAAAGAGATAGAGAATGAGATAGGAACTGTATCTCATAAAATCCAGGAAATCATAGATGCCAATAATAGAGAATGTATGTAACTCATAGTTGAATTGTTGGGTATTTTTCTGTTTTTTAGGCTAGGTGGTCTCCCTGCAGACATTTTGTTGCCAGACTATACAGCATCATTACTGTGCATATTTTGTTATGCAGTCTGGCAGCAACATTTTGCAGGAACAGGGGGGAAACAAAGCCCACACACCACAAACCCAATCATACATATACTAATACCTGTGATGGAAAAGTGGACACACGACTGTAGCAAAATACAACATCTATCAGTGTCAGAGCACTTTGTTTTCAGAAAGAAAGTCCCATATTTAATACCTGTTACTTTGGGTTCAAGGTAAAGCCCTCCTATCTATCATGTTTTGGAAGCTTTTGGAATTATGATATAATGTAGAGGGTTTAGTACACTCCTTCATGGCCATAAACTTCTAAAGTTTATGTTGGATTAAGAATATAAATGTGAATTATAATATTATCAGGAATTTGAGTGTAAACCCATTTTTTGTTACCAGAGCAATGAGTCACTTATCCTAAGTGATCATTTAAGCTTTCTGTCACATATCTTGATTTTGTATAAAGCATTTCATTACTATGTCATTGTTATATCAGGCAGAATCAAAAATTCACTTGACTGCTAAGATTTTACAGCAATGCATTATTAACTGCTTTCAGCTATAATTATATCTTCTCAAATCAAATTTTGTAAATGACTAAATGGGTTAAAGTATTGTGACACAAAAGCAGGTTGGCCTTTTAGGATCAAGATAATTTCCTTATTAAGTAAGATTTCTTAAACATGATCAAATGTTTATTATTACAATGATTAATTTTGAAGTTATATCATATTGTTAATGGTGATAGTACATGGCTACAGTACATGTTTAACATATGTTTAAAAATATCTCAATGGACACCGTCCCATTGTATTTAGAAGAGTTAATTTCTAAGTTAAAAAAGATCAATATGCACCATGACAAACATCTATCATCATGTTTAGAATATACTTATTCAAATATATCTTCCTGAACTATTACATTGCAAGGATATATTTTTAAACCATCACATCCCTCAAACAGCCTCAGCTATTCATTAAAAAAAAATTAGGGGGGAGAATACTATCATTGTGTATTACTCATTTGTGAATCATACAGCAATCATAGCTTCATAAAAATGGAAAAGTACAATTATGATATTTGCCTCTCAAAAGTTTCTTAAGTTGATCTTTGCTTTAATTAATATGAATAATGTATAGCTCTCCATAGTTATAATCGTGCTATCTTCTTGTATCATGGATTATATTCTATTGTTGTTGTTGCTGAAATATATAACTTAAATAATTTTACCTAGAACATCTTTTCCATGCTCAGGAATCAGGACTTTCCATTTGGATTCCTCAGGTTCAGTAAAATCAATGTTAATTAATCGATAGTTTGGAGCATGACGGTTTGTCTTGAAGGTGAAGGTTGTTCCCTCATTGGTGACATACTCATATTCGGCATCAAAGTTGTCTATCAGTTTCACCCATTGCAAAAGACCTATATTAAGATAATAAAGAAATTTACTCTAAAAGATATATGCAAAGTTGGTAAATTATAAAATGTCTTTTACACTCCATATGAGGTTATTTACAAATGCCATAACTGCAAGTTACTCCTGAGGAAAGGTACATTTGAATTATGAAGATTTTGTTGATTATGAAATCAAGATTCCATATGGACATACCTTTTAGCTGAATAGTTGAACATACAGTATTAATCATATCAGAACATGGTCAAGAGTTTCAAATGACATGTCACTTTGGATTGGCAGGTTTTCTTTCAATTCAATTTTTTAAGAAGATTATAGCAAGTCTTAAGTCTTACATCTAATATACAGTTTTAAACAGGGTTAAGCCACATTAAGATGAATACTTGTTACTCCCAAAATGACTATCAAATCACAGTTTGAAGAACTGTTTTGGGGTCCATGTAAGGCTTCAGATATTCTTGTCAAATTTTATTTCTTCAATCCCACTTAAAAAAATTTTTTTAGCTAATTTATTCTAAGCAGGACTTCCACCCGAGTACAAGTTTGCTTACATTTCTGGAAGATAATTTTACTGTGCCAGAAAACCTTCTGATCTTCTAACTTAAATTATTTAGGAAATTCCCTGATTTATAATGGATATGCCCAGGGGTGGGATTCAAATTTTTTAACAACTGGTTCTGTGGGTGTGGCTTAGGTGGTGGATGTGGCTTGGTGGTCATGTGACTGGATGGACATGGCTTGGTGTGGCCAACTCAATATCACTCACATCAAGGCATGCATCTCCTCGCCTGGCTTCTCATGACTGTGGGGATGCTGCAACAATCATAAGTGTGAAAAATGGTCATAAGTCACTTTGTTCAGTGCCATTGTAACTTTGAATAGTCACTCCACACAAGCAAAGTACCACTAAGGACAGGAAAAAAACTCCAGAGAAGTTCCAGAGACAGGAAGTCTAGTCCTGCCAAGAATGTAATAAGGGTTAACGGAGAGGCAGTTTCTGTAAGCAACACCAGAATGTTTCCCTCCTGCCTTTCTTACAGGATTAGGCCAGTAATTTCTTCTAACAACCGGTTCTCCCAACTGCTTAGAATGTTAACAAATGGTTCTAGTGAATAGGTGCAAACTGGTAGAATCCCACCCCTGGATATGCCTATTTCATTGTTCTTGAAGCACAACTAATTTTCACTTTTCTCTTCTCTGTGATACACTGTACAATTATACCTCATAATCTGCAACAAAATATACTATAATAAAAATTAATGCAGTGTACCATAATATTATTTGACAGAATTTAACAGAATAACAGAGTTGGAAAGCACCTTGGAGGTCTTTTAATCCAACCTCCTGCTCAAGCAGCAGACCCTAAACCATTCAGACAAGTGGCTAACCAGTCTCTTCTTAAAAGTCTACAATGCTGGAGCACATACAACTTTTGAAGGAAAGCCGTTCACTAATGGTTCTCGCTTTTAGGAAATTTCTCCTTAGTTATAGGTTGCTTCTCTCCCTTGATTACTTTCTATCCATTGTTTCTTCTCTTGTCTTCTGGAGCTTTGGAAAATATATTGATTTCTCCTCTTTATGGCAACTCCTCAAATATTGGAAAGCTGCTATTATGTCACTTCTTTTCCCTAGACTAGAGATTATCTTTGTTTACCAAGTGTGGTATCTATTTCTTATAAATGAATTTAGGATCTCAACCTAAACCACAACTTAACATTTAATGATCAAAATTATGTCATCGAACCAGTATTTGTTATGAATTTTAAAAGGTTTTATCACTACAATGCAGAGTTTGTGCATTTGGATAGTAAAGATAAAAAAGAGATATAATTTGCATTAAGATAAAGTATACATTTATTTCTGAATTAAAAACTGATTTTGTAAGAGATATAAATGTTTCTTCGAAAGGGTTTTCTTTAGACTCACATTTTTCTATAATTAACTGTCAGGTTAACTGTAATGTTCATATAATTTAGAAAAAAAATTCCAACAAACATATTATCAGCATTTTAACAGTAAAAAACTGTTGTCAAGATATATACAAGTTTACCTATACAAGAGATAAGAATATATCTATGCAAATTTATGCAAGATTCAAACATAAACAATTTTATGAATTTTATTCAATTTTATTAAGAGATTTTGTTATAAAATAGGAAATAAACAGTTCTTAAACTAGTTGTTTTTTAAAGGATTAAAGCTTTGCATTTCAATTTAAAAATCCTCATATCTGCCCACAAAACTAGCTTCATATAACACAGAATAAAATAGCATGTCAAAACATAGTAATCAGTTAACAGGTAAGGTAGCTAAACCAAGTAGCTAAAATAAAGGTAAAGTTAATCTTGGAAACCACAAAAGAACAATTGGCTTGTTTTTTTTAAAAATAAAATAGAGGATTGATTTTTAAAAACTCTAAAATATACCCAGATGCCTTTAGTACTACAAATAAAAAATACTAAGTTGATGGAAAAACATAATAAACCAATTAAAATATTTGTTATATGAATCAGTAAATGTAGCAAGGCAGTAATAAAAAATGAGAAATCATTAGAAAAATATAAAGAACTTTTCTTGGCATTAACATGATAGAGATGTCTAGATATGCACGTGAATTTATCCAAGGAAAGAGTGCCCTCAACTGTTTTGTATTTACAGTAATCTGACTGCACATTTCAACCTCAAAATCTGTTTTGCCCATTCCTTGAGATTCACAAAAAGTATTTTTAATTCTCAAAGTTCTAGAAGCATAACTTTAAAATATTCATGGAATAAGACTGAAAGAATATAATACAGCTAGTCTTTGAATTATAAGCATTTGTTTAGTGATTATTTGAAATGGCACTGAAAAAAGTTTCTGATGTCCATTTTTCACACTTATGACTGTTGCAGCATTAAAAATGGGAAGAGGTCCTAGGTACACAAAGTTTTAAAAAACACTGATGTAGACATTTTTTCTTCTGTATCCAAACTATTGAAATCTCTGTATATTCCAGTTAACACCGGTTGTCATACTGTAGAATATATTTACATTTGCTCAGATATCTATAAAATTATACTGCATTGTTCATTTGTGTGGCAAATGTTACAATATACACAAGCCTAAACAAGTATGAAAGATAGAACGAGCCGAGAAAAACTCAATCATCCATCACCTTCTAATATTCCACTGCAAATTAATAAATATGGAACATGTAAATTAGTACAAATACAGCCAAATATGTCAAAGCAAAAATCAGTTTAAAACTGTCAATCAGCCTTTTACAAAACTCATCAAGACATGCATGACAGCAAATTTCTTAATTGTTTCAAACTGTTTGGACAAGAAAGCCAATGTTCAAACTGGAGAATGATGATTGCATTCAGATAATCATCCAAAAAATGATGCTGTGAAGCAGAAATGAGTTTATTATAAGCTTGTTTATTATCTCCTTCATTCTTCTACACTCAAGAATCATTATTTTCACATTTATGTACATTACCAAACTTTTCCACTGCAGCCCATAATACAATTCCAATTTACACCAAGACAATAAGGAATTATTCGGCTGCAGATAGATTTCCAACACGTCTAATATCAGTACATTTTTTTTGCTTCTTTAGAATCTTACTAAATTTTGCTTAATTGAAATAATTCACTGTCTCAAGCAATGGCTTCAGATGTCACAATTTCTATTGTCTCTTCTAGTGTATTTAATTTAATGTAACTGAACAATGCAAGATTCAAAACATTTAAAAGTATTTTCTCTATAGCATACCACTAAAGTAGGGAAGCCATTTGCACAAGATGCTATGACTATTACAATCTTGGACAGCCTTTACAGAGGACAATTTCATGAAGAATACAGCAATATCACAGCATGCCAATTGTTTAAGGGAGTTAGTCAGTGTTAGGAAGAAGCAATATACTGAAACACTGAACAGTAGAAATGTCAACATCCAATATCCTTACTTTCAAGAAGTTTGTACTTAATTCTACAAGATGAAATTAGATCAGTGCTCTGGTCATTACAGAAAGTCTACAAGAACTGATGGAAAACCTACATAAGTATTGGAAGCTACAGAAAAAGAATCAGTGAAAAGTCTAACTAAGCTATGCCAGGAAATCTGGAAAATAACAGAGTAGCAAACAGATTGGAAGAGGTCAATCTACATTACAAAAAAAAAAAAAGATTTAGGAGAGTGTGCAAATTATTGTCCAATAACCTTAATTTCACATGCCAGAAAAATATTACTTAAGATCATCCAACAGATTGGAGCCCTACATGGAAAAAAGATGCGAGATGTTCAAGTTGGCTGAGGAACATGAGACATTATTTCGGATGCTAACTGCTAATTCAAAAAAAAAAATATCACAGAATATGAAAAAAGAATATGAAGAATATGAAAAAAGTTTTTCTGATTACAGACAGGCTTGTGATCACAACAAATTGTGGCATGTGCTTTAAAAATGGAACATCTAATTGTGTTCATTAGAAGCCTCAAGTAAGGAAGCCATAGTATAGGCAGAAAATGGAGAAACCGCCTGGTTCCAGACTGGCAAAGCAGTATGACAAAGCTGTATAGGCTTCCCTTATTTATTCAACCCATATATTGAATGTTTATTGAACAAATGATGGCTTAGTGGTGAAGCTTCCCAAACTGGCCAGCAAATGAGATCCATAGGATTTCCATGTTTTCAATATTCCTTAATGAAATTGTACATTTTCCATGGCTATCCTGCTAGCCATAGAATATAGAACATAGAATAATAGGCTAGAAGGGACCTCAGGCGTCTTCTATTTAACGCCCTGGCCATGGCAGGAGATCCTATATCACTTTGGACTTTCATTGGGCTTAACGGAATGGATACACATGATCACAGAAAGAATAAAATAATAACAGAACAGAACAATAGAGTGGGAAGGACTCCGGAGATCCTGCCATCCAAGCAGGAGACCTACATCATTTCACAGTTGGCTGACCAATCTCTTCTTAAAACCTTCTGAAGGCAAGCTGTTCCACTGGTTAATTGTCCTCACTGTCAGGAAATTTCTCCTTGGTTCTAAGTTGCTTCTCTATTTGAGTTAAGTAGGTAGCCATAAGTGCTGCAACTTGGATTATGTGCTAGAATGTATAGGCATTACACATTTCTCCTTCTGCTAAACAAAAAGGAACACAATGGGGAATCTTGGAAAAAGAGAAGAACAATCTTTCACAGAATTAAGCAGAGAGGGAACATTATTAAACAGCAGAAATGGTTTCCCAGGTAACATTGAAATTTGCCAAATTACTGTTTCAATGTAGTGATAAAGAAACCAAGATACTATCAGAGTGTCAATAGAGACTGAATAGAAATCCAAGAGACTGTCAGCAATCAAACAGAATGAGCATTCACTGGAAGGATAACAAGAGGGAAAACAGCTTGTATTATTACCAAACGTACAACAAACACAATGAACACAAAGGTGTAGAAACTGCCATCTAGGAATAGCAACTATTGCTAAAAATATATCATAAAAACAGTAAAGATACAGCAATCAGATGTAACAGAGAACAGATAATCAGAGTCGGAAGGGACCTTGTAGTCATCTAGTCCAACTCCCTGCCCAAGTGGGAGACCTTACACCATTTCTGACAAATGGCAGTCCAATCTCTTCTTGAAAGTCTCAAGTGATGGCGCTCCCACAACTTCCGAGGGAAACTTCTGTTCCATTGGTTGATTGTTCTCACTGTCAGAAAATTTCTCCTTGTTTTCAGGTTAAATCTCTCCTTGTTCAGTTTCCATCCATTATTCCTTATCTGGCCTACAGGTGCTTTAGAAAATAGCTTGATGCCTTCCTCCCTGTGACAGCCCCTCAAATATTGGAAGACTGCTATCATGTCTCCCCTGGTCCTTCTCTTTACAAGACTAGCTAAGCCCAGTTCCTGCAACCGTTCATTGTATGTTTTAGCCTCCAGCCCCCTAATCATCCTGGTTGCTCTTCTCTGTACTTTTTCTAGAAACTTTTTCTATATGTGTTCAGAGGAAGTAGAAAAAAGGCATTTAGAGAATGCCTAAAATTAGTTCAACTGTTTGTGCTGATGTATTATTCCAAGCTGCCACTGATACAATCCTTTCTCTTTGACATCAACTTTGAAAAAACTTGAGCAGATGCTGTTTGATATACTCTACAGGCAGCAATATGGGCACCAAGATGCCCTCAAACACTCCTTCTATCACCTGTCAGGCTTTTTACTTCAACTGATATGATTTTTTGAAATAATGCCGTAAGAAAACCTTCTTTTCTAAAAATGATAAGTTTTGAAAGATATTTATTGCCATGGAAGACAAAGATGAGTAGCATGCAATTATTTTGTAAATATAAGTTATTAAGTTTTATAAATATAAAACATAATTTATATACTGGAAGTTATTAATTTTGCTTTAAGAGCTTTCCTGATAATAGCTATCCTGGCCATTCTGATACCATTTATTTTTCGTGGCTGCTTAAAGATGAAGAGATTGTAGTCATAGTGCAGGTAACTGGATTCTGCACAGCAGCACTAAGAATTAGTTGGAACCCAATGGATAAACCATTATAGCTATTTTACATAATTTTTATAATTATTATATAATTTTATATAATAATATATTTTACATAATGCACCAAATATTTTGATATTATCACTGTTGCACTTTAGTATCTAATGACTATAGGTATTCACAATTTAAGGACTAATATATTATATAGCTTAAGCCACAGGTGTCAAAACTAGCAGTGTTATGTTGCCGTCACGTGACGTTTCGTGATATTTTTCCCATTCGCGGAGTTGGGGTGGGCATGGCCTGCATCAGGCCTGGGGGCCACCCAGTTTGACACTCCTGGCTTAGGCTATATTCTTGTGAACAAACAACTGACAGATAGGACACCAAATTATGATTTTAATATAGCTTTTTTATTTATTACTCTATTCTAGATCTTTTAATTATTCTTTGAGTATTTTTAATTGCATTGGTCTTTGTAATAAACATTTTGAATGACTACTGTAAGAGTTAATGGAAATTCATCTTAACTGTAATCTTAACGGAGCCTCTTTCCAATTTTTAAAATCAGACATAGGTGAATTTGATTCTTTATTCAACTATTATATAAATATGACTATGCTGTTCTGTTACTTTGCCACAATCCACCAAGCCACGTGACTTCCTATTAAGATTATACTTTTAATTTGAAAAACCCACAAGAAAAAAGAGATATCCGACAACAGCTGGCATGCACAACAGAAAGACGAAGATTTTCAGAATCTTGAGAATAAAAGCTTATCACACCAGACAGGGAAACTATAAAGAGGACAAATAAATTAAAACTCGAGAGCCAATTTTCCCAGCAAGCAAGTGCATGACATATAGAAATGAACTTAATTTTTAATCTGAATTTTAAAGCCCTATTTCAAAAACAGACAGCTTGAGAATTGACAAGAATATTAGACTACATCCTCTTCCCACATGTTTCCCTTATGAAGTCCATTTGTTAAGGTTGGAACTGTGCTCGGAATGAACGCAAATTAATCTTCCAAAACCACCAGTAAGTAATTAAGACTCGGTGGTTATATATCACACATCATACATCAACAGACTGTGACTGTCTTTTCAATATTAGTCTGCAAGTGCACTTTTCGCCATGTGGTTTTATCAGTTCAATAAAGAATGTAACTAAGTTTACAAAATGAAATAGCAGAGTACAATGCAATAATAATTATGATGCTATTGTTCCATTATCTCCAGCCAGCATGCTGCCTGAAAAAGGAAGCTGTATTTCAACAGATATTTGAAGGTCATCAGGGGAAAGTCTATTCTATATGTTACTACCATGAATAGAGTACAGGTAATTTCCATGAAGAGAAGATAAATATATATAATATTTTAAATCCAGATTTAAATTCTAATTTTGGAATCATAACTCATTTATATAACAATCAGAGTGCTGCAGTTCAATGAAAGCAATATGATTATAGATGTGTGAATTTTCCTACATAGCTGTAGTCTATTAGGAACATTTTTTTTCTTTCACATTCTCAGGCATCACATTCGTCTTGATTTTGTAGGACATGTGTAACAAAGGAAACTCTCCACTGCTATCCCACTTTCAAGAATACAGTTTACCACTGATTAAAAAGGAAAAAGAAATGAGAGATATACTGTTTCTTAATTTTTGAGCAGAAAGGCTATACAGGTAGTCCTCAACTTACAACAGTTCATTTAGTGACTGAAAAAAAGCACTGAAAAAAAGCAACATGACCATTTTTCACCCTTATGACCATTGCAGCATCCCTGGCATCATCTGATTTACATTCGGATGTTTGAAAATTGAGTCACGTTTATGACTGTTGTCGCGTCCCAGATCATGTCCCTTTTGTGACCTTCTTCTGACAAGCAAAGTCAATGTAGAAACCAGGTTCATTTAAAAACCAAATGACTAATTTTATGATGCAAATGTGGCAAGAAAAGTTATAAAATGGGGCAAAACTCACTTAACAAATTTCTCACGTAGCAACCATAAATTTGGGGCTTCGTTGTGGTCGTAAGTTGAGAGCTACCTGGACAGGAAACCCAATTTAATAGACTGATGGGAGGAATAGGTTAGATCTGAATGTCCATTTAATACGAACAGGATCTTTTGCATAGAGCATAACATTGGCATTATGTGTGAAACAGCTAATGGTTTTTGTCTATTTTTCTGGTTATTGATATGTCTTGAATGCTGATTTGCAATATAACAAATGGTTACTATAGGTCAGTTACTTTTAAAATCAAGCAACTAAGCAAAGGTTTGGCAAATCTAAAAAGGAGTGATCTTACCTGTTATATTTTTTGATTCCTTCTGTAGTTTACAGTACCACAATCTGTTCACTGGATCACATCCCTCCCGTATAGAAAGCAAAGCATATTGCCCGTCATCAGATACCTAAGCATCACCAAAATTAAAGCAATGTTAATAACAGAAAAAGTATCAGCAGCAAATAATAACAATAACAATAATAATAAATAACAAAAAGGCCTGGGAGCACTAGCTTGTTTCAGACATCAGAAAAAGTCAAAACACAATCCTTGTCTTTGATAACATTCTGCCTCAAAAGGTTGCAACATTTACTCGAACTCTGGGACAAACCAATGTCAATTGTGATGGGAATGGATGTTAGAACTGGCAACATCCAATTTAATTTGCAGAAGTCAGTACCACATAAAGACTCTATTTCTCTGAATAAAACATGACTCAAAGTAGCAAACAGTATATTTCTTCCAGCTCTCAGTAGGATCTAAGACCATTATTTCAGCTAATCTAGCAAAATCAACTGGCTGGGTCCACATGTGACATTAAGCCATAATGTGGTTTATCTGAATTTGGGTTGGTGTGCTGTGTGAACTCAATTGCTATTTCTTTAGCAAATTAATCATACATACTACATATGTCATCCTAGTCCCTAGGTGGCCTTGGGCTCTCCAGAATTTCTTATCTGAACATGAAACCTTCTGCAAATAGCTTTAAAAGTTCTGAAAGCATCTAATATCCCTAATGTAAAGTTCATACTGAATATTAATTCTAAGCTCACAATGCCTTCAGTTTATCAAAGCAAAATTGGTCTTTGAAAATATTTCACTTTTGTTCAAGAATACCTGCAGTGTATTTTTCATTGTTCCCTGCTAGACTGGGGAAGAGTTGATAACAATTTCATTAGAATGATTCCCAAAACACCCTCTTAATATAATTCTACAATGTATAATACAGGCAGAGTGACAATTAAGTCTCATTTTATCGCTACAACATCTTTTCATCAATTCATTTGAGAGCATGAAGGAATTTAAGCACATCAACAGAAAACATTGTTGACTATATGTGGAAAAACCCATCTGCAGATATTTTTATGTGAGATAAACAAGGAATGGGCATTATTGGTCCATATACATATATGCTTTAGCACAGTGGTCGCCAACCAGTGGGCTGGGGACCACTGATGGTCCACAAGAAAATTTTAGTTGTCTGCAAAGAAATGTCACCCCCAAAGCAATTAATCGAGGCTGCATGGGAACACAAGGGTGTGTCACTCAAATGGCCCGCGGAAACACAAGGCTTGCATTGCTTGCATTGTGAACAACACAAGATAGTGAGGGAAGGGGGAAAAGGGTGGAGGTGAGGAACTTGCCCCACTTGCCCCACGCGCCTGGTCTGGCCACCGGGCTTCTTTTTGCTTCTTTCTTGTTCTGCATGCAAGGAAAGCAGCAAAAGTCTTTCGTTCTCTCCCCCAAACTCCACCAGAAATGAGTCTTTGAGACCCTGCAAGGCATCCTTCTCCAAAAGGCTGCACCAGCACGACAAGTCTCACAAAGACTCATTTCTGGCAGAGTTTGGAGGAGAGAAAGAAAGACTTCTTTCTGCTGCTTTCCTTGCATGAAAGTCTCTNCCCCCCCCCCCCCCCCCCCGCCGAGAACGGAGCTGGAGACAATCCCAAATAAAGAATGATTGATTGGTAGGAAAACTGGGTAGGAAATTTTCCTGCAGACTTTTTTTGGGATTTTCCCAGGGTCTCTGGTCTGCGGGATTTAAAATTATGAGTTTGGTGGTCCCTGAGATCCAAAAGGTTGGCAACCCCTGCTTTAGCAGACATCCTCTTCCACCTCACTTGTTTGAATAATGAGAAGCAGTGGCATTTGTCCCACGTTCTTTCACTCCCTCACTATGGGATTGGGAAAGCTTTCACTTATGGGATGAATTTTTGAGAGCCTCCCAAAGATCCATTGCCAAAACTTGCCTGCACATTACAGGTAGTCCTTGACTTACAACCTTTCATTTAGTGACCATTTGGAATTCCAAAGGCATTGAAAAAAGTGACTTATGACCATTTTACACACATATGACCATTGCAGCATTCTTTTGGTCACATGGGCCATTCGGACACTTGGCAACTGGGGTCATATTTGTGACAATTGGGATCATATGATCATCTTTTGAGACCTTCTGACAAGCGAGGTCAATGAGAAAGTCAGATTCACATTACAACCATATTTCTAATCTAACAGCTGCAGTGTTTCCCTTAAGCACTGGGGCAAGAGAGATTGCAAAATGGGGCAAAACTCACTTAACAACTGTTTTGCTTAGCAATAGAAATTTAGGGCTCAATTGTGATCATAAGTCGAGGACTACCTGTATTAATTTCCTGCTGCACTTTTTTTTTCTTTTATAAAGAAGAAAAGAGTTAAAACAAAAAAATGGGCTGAAATTTTCAGCCTACCTCCACCAGTAATACCAGGACATTATTTAACATCCTTCAGTCTTCAGAGCCAAATTTTAAATGGAAAATAAAAGGCTCCCTTTTTCTAATACATATATTCTGCCAAAGTTATAAAATTCATAACCAGATACATTTTTAATGAAGTTCCTTTCTATTGCCATCAATGTACCTCTAGTGTTGCTGAAAAGTTTGTGAACCCCTTTGAATTTAGATCATTTCCCCCAGCAAATAAATGAATATATGTAATATTTATGACTCATTTGTTTAATGGGTTTTATTTATTTATTATGTAATATTTGGTTTGTTTATCATATCATATTTAGAAGTGGCTCATCTCCCTTATAGAATGACTCTGGTCAGTTTTTCTAGTTTTAGGACTTGAGAGAGAAGAGATTATGCTTCAGATCATATTTATACAGAATTATTTAAAATGTATGTATCCAAACTGGTCTTCTGTTCCAAAATAGGCTTATTCTAGAAAATAAGATTTCTTTTTAAATTAAAAACACGGAGGGAAAATAGGACACTGGGATTTTTCTATTGATTTTCCATCAAAATACTAACTACGACTAATCCTGCTTAGCATTGTTTTGAGATCAACCAAAGTCGGCTTTGTCCTGTTCCATTTTCTTTGTTTGAGCCTTTTCCACAATAAGATCAAAAAAATTTTTTATAAGTCTTTAGCCCTGTGTGGTGAGTCCTACTAAATATGATTCTATTCACCCAATCATCTAAAGAGGGTTTGCTAAAGATTCCAGCCCAAAGTGTAGATCAGAAGTCAGGTCTTTTTATAGCTATTGTTCTGTGAAACATTTTCTCCTCAGAAATATACATGGCACCTGATCTTCTGCCATTTTGGGAGGGGCTTAAGCCCATTCTTCTTCAGTGGACCTTAAGCCCAGAATGAGGATTTTGATTTGCTATTTATTTTTTAAATGTAATATTATATTGGTTTTAATGATTCCTTACCCAGAGACTGATGTAGGGTTATCCTATGAATAAATACATATTCCATATCTTATTTTCCTAAAGTCTTAATTTTCCCAATATTTGGTTTCCTTCCAAGGATTTTAGTCCACTGATTCTGACTACTTCCTTTATCTGCTGCTACCCTGTCTAGCTTCCATGCCTTCTTTAGGCTGATTTTCTTATCCATCCTGTTATCTTGACAGTGTTACAATTCAGCTGGTCCAAGAACGCATGTGTGAAGCATGCATAAGGTTTTACGTTCCAGCACAACTGTTCTATTTCCTCTTCTGGAAGGCTGCCTGAGGAGATAACCAGTCTGTCTGTTTTTACTCTCCAGAATTCAAAACATTCATGAAAATCTAATGCATCACGTTTCCTGTTACTGTACAATCTATGCTCAAGATTACCACTGTTCTTAAGTGTTTTATAATATCATTACATTAGATCTATCTGGACGACTTTATTGGAAAGAAAGATCCACTCAAACTATTCCTTTGTGCTTTACTATAAATACTTCTACATAAAGAAATAAGGCTTTTACAATAAAAAACATCTAAGAAAAACACACTCATTCAAAGTTGGGTGCTTTTCCTGAGTTACTTGAAAAAGGACCAAGGTAGAGGAAGAAATATTTATAGAGTAATCTAATCATTCCAATTTTATATATTATATTTGTCCAATAAATTGATCTCCATAAAAATAGCACGTATAAGACAAGTCCATTTAAAATCACCATGGCTTTTTGCTTCACTTGATTTATACCATTTACTAGCGCCACCTTCTGGGAAGTATCTCAAATGCATCCCTATTTCCAATCAAATATGCTTGCTTCTAGCTAGAACCCATATAGATGAGAAAAATCAGTTAAAAAAGTGTAAAGTCAAGATCAGCTGGGTTGAACTTCATGAAATCTTAGTTTTGCTGACTGCACCATAAATAGTTTGATAAAGTCTTGTGCCAGGATGTACTTTTCAACTTTCCAATCTAGTCAGTCTTTTGGAATTCCAATACTGTAGTCCTCCATTCAAGGTCTGTCTGGCTCTACCCTGATTAACTTCTGAACCTGAACATGATTGTTCTGGTGCTGCCAGCTGCTGAACCAATAGGTGTCTCGAAATCTTTGCCCTTATTTGTAAACTTTTAAAAAAGAGATTGGCATTACAAAAGGTTGGGCTATTTTATTCTTTCCTACAAGGAAATCAAGACAGTAAATGTAGCTATTTCTTAACCATAATTTCTTTTTATCCTATAACAATCTTGCGAGTTAAGCTAAACTAAGAGGAGAGGTTATGGTTAGCATCATGGAGCATGCAAGCCAAAACGTGGCTTTGACTGATACATAAACCAGTGGCAGTCACAGGATCATTCAATCATGTTCATAACTGACTATGGCTTTAAATCTTTCATTTTTCATATGAAAACATTCATTTCACGAGAATCTAAAAAGGTACAGATTGGAAGGAGAGATTACTGAAATGTAATGTATTTTTTCTCTTTTTTTCAAATGAGCCTGATTGCAAGGCTTCCTGGGCAAGCTCCCACAGTTTCAGAAGTGGTTTGCCACTGCCCCCTCAATAGGGTTAAGACAAAATGAGTAGATCAAGATGGTATTAAAATTCACGATTTCCAAGTTTCCGACCTGAAGCCTTAAAAATTATACCAAACTGGTTTCTATGGCAATTTTAGGTTCTTCTTTTTCTTAACTCTTCCCAAAGTTTATAAAATTCATAATATTTATCCATAGTTCTGTTTATTTTCCCTTTTACATCTACTACTGTTTTTCAACTTAACCAATAAAATAGGAGCTCTCAGGGCAAATTTATTTCAATTAATATGGGCATCCATTTCAATGTTTATCCTCATCTTATACATAGTATGCAAAGGTTTTCATACATCCTAAGAGTGTACTTAACATCACACATCTTATGTGGAGTAAGCAACTATTCTTCCAATATTAGTCATCAAAATGTGTCAGGAAGAGAACAAATAATCAGGACTGAAAGAAGGACAAAGCAAGTGCCTTTAATAAACAGCTAAGGCTGCAAGCATAGAAACCACCTGCAGCTACATTATGAAAAGTTATTAGTTCCTTCACATAAATATATACCTTGCTGTGCTCCTGTTATTACATCAAATTTAATCTTTTTAGCAAAATGAGATTGTTGATAATATTTTGGAGCTGAAGACCTAACCAGAAGACACTAAAGTTATTCACATTCTAACTCAGTAAATCTCACTGAATTTACTAACCTATATTTGACTAAAAATGCTTAAAACTATTTTAAAACTATACTTGGAAGTACACATCTCTCAGCCAACAAAATTGCTCTGAAAGCAATAAACCTCTGCATAGGCCCCCAAATATAATTTTGGTTATGATTTAGAGATTTTCAAGGACCATAGGCTAACTTTCAGCTTGTTGCCATGTTTTTGAAGATCTCACACATAAAGGGTTGTGCTTGGATGCAATATCAAACCATACCTTAGTGCTACATGAGCAAGACTCACATAGATGGGAATTCTGATTAACCATAATCGATTGACTAATAACCACTGTGTTTCTCCAACAATAACGGCCTCCACCAATAGGAAGGCCCAGCATGATTTTTAGGCATGAATTGAAATTAAGCCCCACCCCAAAATTTAGGCATATTTAAATCATGCATTTCCCCATTTCTCACATTGTTTGTTAGAACTACACGAGGTGAAGAGAAATGCGGGGGAAGGGCGGGGGGGATGGGGAAAAAACTTGCCTTTAGAAGCTCCCTGAAGGCAGAGTCCCCAGCTGCTTAAGGGTGTGGCGTGGCTACCCGTGTCCCCTCACCTTTAGGGCAGTCTCTTTTGGGTGATGGAAGCTCCCCAAATGCAGTCACCAGCCACTTTGATTGGCCAGTAGAAGCGGCGAGGGGAGTGTGTGTGTGTGTGTGTGCACTCTCCCCGAGGCCACTTCTACCGGCCGATCGGTAAGAAGTTAAATCAGACTCTAATAAAGAATCCTTGTTGGAATGACAATATAATACTGGAACAATTACAATTATCTAGGATATTCCATTTGTTCTCTCATGGTTTACATGATATCTTTGATATAACATTTGTTTCATTTTGTTATTTGATATCTAAAAGTATTTTCTGATTATTCTATTGGCCTAAGTAAATTCTATAATACACATAAATTTTTACAGAGGCCACATGATGAAAATTTTCTTAAAATTGCTTCACACCATGAAATAGGACAAAGAAATCAACTGTGGAGAAATAATATCTAATAGTTAAATATGAACTGCTAGTTCTTAACATACTTTCTAAATCAGGGGTCGCCAATCTTTTGGACAACAAGAACCACCAAACTCAAACTTTTCAAACAAACAGCTCATTAATCCTATAGTACTGCGCTAAACATCTGAGGAGTCTTGCATCATTGGTGTATAGCAAGAATAAAAGGTTAACATATACAATTTGGGGAGGGTGAAAATTACTCTGTAAATTAGTTTATGTACAGATTAAATAAAGGAAGCCAAAAGGTAATTCTGTCTAACACCTTTGTATTCAGAGAATTGATTTAATGAGCTTCCTGAATTACATGGTGTATTACTTTTAAGGGCTCTTCCAGGTCCTGGTGTTTGGCAGTTGCAGGAAAAATATACAGAAGCTATCAAAGGGGTGCATATACCATTAACCTTCCATTGAGCTCTTAGAACAAAGAATTATTAACATATTTGACTAATACAAAAGAAACAAGAAACACAGCCAATGTATTTGACAAACAAGAGCTGGGTCTCTACACACAGTTTATTTTATGTTATCATTTACCAATATTCTAAGTGAATCTTTCAAGGCTATGTCATACCTCAACTCCACCCATCCATTTTGGCTCATGAGGAAATTCAGCACATAAAACATCTTTTGACTGGTCGGTTCCCAGGACATGATAGTATAGTTTCTGGTGCAAATTGGTTGATGTTTCAGTGCCTGGGGGAAACAGCATATTTGACTACATGTATGCAAGTTTTTCAATCAAAAGTAACAATGATAAGAATTTGCAACTCCTACAGAACAAAAGCTGTCCAACTTGAAAGGTAGCAAATTATATAATTCATATTATTTCTCAGATTGCTGGAAATACCAGCCCTACTTGCCAAAAGGTTTTCTGTTATCTGCAAGGATAATTGTAGCCTTGACATCATTACTTAAATATAATATCTCTATATTATTTGTTTTATTTAAAAGTAAGCTGCCATATTTCTTTTACTTACTTATTTGTTAAAGAAGGCAAACAGACTCTCCGAGTTGCCCTTAAAATTCAGAAACCTGTCTTGAAATAAGATACAGCAAAGGTCCCCAAACCGGTTTCATGAAAGACAATTTTTCCACAGAATGTGTGTGAGAGGGAGGATGAGTGTGCAACCTAGATCCATATATGTACGGTTTACAGAAGTATTCATGCTCCTCTGAAAATCTAATGCCTGATGATCTGAGGTGGTGCTGAGGCAATGATGTTAGCATAGGGGAATGGCTGCAACTACATATGAAGTTTTGCTAGTTTGCCCACCACTCACCTCCAGCTGTGCGGCCTGGTTACTAACAGGCCACAGATGGTACCACTCCAGGCCCAGGGGTTTGGGACCCAGATGCTGAAGATTAAGCTAGATTCCTATTCAAATCTTTATTGCCTGACTCTTACCATCACTTTTGCCATCGCTTTTGGGATAGGAATTGTAGAACATGCCTCTGCCATCGTGCGTCCAAGCCATGCAACTGAATTTTACCATTTCCAATGTATCTGGAAGTTCTTCAGCACTGTCCACCTTCATAAATTTAATCGTTACCCAGTCTGAACCACTGGAACTCAAGCCATATGCAAAATATTCACCATCTTCACTGAATGCAAAACCTGCAGGTTATTTACATATATTAGTGATATTTTCTTTTAGATCATTGTTCTGTTTCAGTTTTGTAATGTTGGTGTCTCTCCAGATGTGTTGGTAATACAAGTTTCAGAATTCTTAATAATCGTAGTTAAAAGTTACACTATTTCTTTATTACGTAAGTAACAGACAAAACTTCTCAAATCTGGATGTTCTTTAGATGCAAGTTAATTTTTTTAGAATGTCCACATACACGTGTTGTGATTTGTGACATCTTTATTCATAACTCAAAGGAGATGAACTTTCATAACAGTCCCAATTGAAGCATTGCAGAAAACCTGTTCTACTGACCTCGTAAAGCCACAGTGCCATCATCTGAAAGCTTATTAGGATCAAGAAATACTCTGCCATCAGCATCCAAAGAATCTTGCACATATAATACTCGTTGGTTCTGAAGTCCAGAGTTATAAAAGTGAAAATACCTAGAAGACATGTGTGATGCTGTTATTAATTTTAAGTACAGCCAAATCTAGATACCAACAGTATCCCAATAATCTCAAAAGCAAATACACTATAGACATAACTATTACTGTATTGAGACTTAGTGAACATATGGCACATCAACCACAATCCTCAGCATTACCAGCAACAATTCTGACTATGAATCAAACCAATTGTTTGCTGATGTATGAAAAATCTTGAAATACCTTTTCCCTTTCTTGAAATGGCAACTATACTTGGGATAGTCATATAGTTCAGTCATTTGCTCTTTAAATAGCCCCCGGACACTGCATTGTTCAAGGAAGGGCACTGTTATTTTATTTTGGGCTTCTACAAATGCCTAAGGAAAAAGAAACACAATATATTTAATTAGCCAAGCACATATGTTGATTTGAATAGTGAAAGAAAAGTTATGTGCTGAGTATAATTTCACCTCAAAACTAGAATAAAATGCAATCCATCCATTATTTGAAGAAGACTGTATTTCACATTATCAAAAAGCAAAAATTCTCCACTAGGCATAAAGCCTAATAGTATCCAAACCAAATTGTATTATAAACTTAATATATTTTTTAAAAAATTCCAAACTAAATTGGTCACCTAGTTTTTTGGACACTGGAACAAGCTATCCAGTTTTCTCATAATCTACCTTGCTTTTTTCCAGCGTAAAAATAAGGTGGCAGGTTTTTTTTGGCATAAGATGAATAGACTTTTGCAAAAAATAAAATTAAAAAAGCCCATCATGTTTCACTGATGATTCTACATTTTGTTTCTTTTTCAAGCGCCACACCATACAACTTTCTTAAACACCAAGGAACTCAGTAAAAGGACTCCAAGCATATTTTTTGAAACAGACTATATTTTTACATTTAGATATTTACTTTTATATTTTCTGGGTGTGCTGATCAACACGCCCAGAATGAGCAAACTAGTGTTAAGTGGTATTATTAACTTAATATGCTGAAGTTAGCCCTGATTCAGAAAATTCTGACATCAAACAGCTTGCTTTGGGAGTGCCAGACAGGTTTAGCTTGAGGAAGTTCTGAGCAGTCAAGCACCTGAGTATGATATGACTAGCAGCTATCAGTAGCAGCCGCACCTGCAATCAGAGGATGAAGAACAAGAGCGGAGTGTGAATGTGTGAACGTGCCATGTGCTGCAATGAGCAGAACAATGATGCAAGAGCATTCTTAGCCTTTACTAGGTTGACTCTAGAGATAGTCCTCACCTAATAATCACTCATTTGGTAACCTTTTGAACTTCCAATGGTGCCGAACAAGTGATAGCTACTTATACTCCTCATACTGACATCAGCCACAATGTTCATGAGCACCCCGCTTGCAATTACAGCACTGCAACATCCCACGGTTCCACAATCACCAACTGTGATCTTTGCTGGTTCCTACAAATTAACTTTGTGGGAAGCCAGTAGGTCACAAATGGTGTCCTCAGTTAAGAACTTGTGATGATTCCACTTAATAAAAGCAATTGGATGTCTGAATTTCTTTTGCTGAACAGAGTGGTCACGTGATGTCACACTTCATTTTTATTTTTTAAATCTATATGCTGCCTGTCTCATTGTTGGAGCGATAGTGAACGCATCACTTAGCAGTGGAAATTCCAGCCCTGATTACAATAATTAAGTGAGGATTATGTGTACATTAAGAGCCACCACAAGCCTCACTATTTTGTGACTCTATACACTTGAAACTATAATCCTTTGATATCCTGAAACTCTGCAGTTCTGATCATGGGCCTCCTGTCAATCTACCTATGGCACTTAGACCTTAGGACTATAACCTGATTATACTTTCATCCAATGCATTTGATTCTGGCCACTTGAAAGGAACTGCATGCAAACTCTCCAGATATTTGGGACTTTCTCTGTATCATGTGTACACTTGTACACACCCACTGCCTACTGCTGCTTGTATTTATTTAATCTTATGTAAAGCTTCTTGAAAACTACATTTCTTCCTGCATACATTATGTCTAACCTAGAACAGGAGATAATACAAATATGAGTTCAAGTAGCTTTACTGTAACTTGTTTAAATTGAACTTTAACAGCTACAACTTACTTGATCTATATTAAGTATATTTGTGCAAGATAAATTTAATCCACTTTAATTGCAAAGTAGAATGTTTTTAATGCAAAAATTACTGCTTTTGTGAGAAGATGTATAACTATACAGCTTCATGCATCATCTAACCCAGGTATTCTTTGTAGAGAAAAAAACAGAAGATGATGACAGCAAAACCATGTATTAATTTTTAGACAGCTTAATTCATTTCAAAGTAAGTTTTATTGCATTCAATGGAGTTTCTAGAAGAGTCCTATGAATATTTACCAAGAAGACTTGCTGAGTTTAAAAGGGCCTGGTAGCAAATGAATTTGTTCTAGATGCTAATTTAAAGGAAAACTAGACATGTATATGGGAAAAGAAACACTGCTTGGTGCTTTTTTAATGAAAAGCAATCAACTGGGGAAGAAAAGGCAAGTGTAAAATTGAAATCTTCCTTCTTTTGTTATTTCAACAAATACTAGAAATGAAGAGAAAAGGACCCAAAACCAACAATTAGGCAATTTAATTAGCCACATATTTTCCACAGTGTGCACCTTCAATTCCTGACAGGGGAGGTCCTTCATATAATAAATTGGAGATTTAATTAAGGAAAGAAGCAACCTAGAATTAAGAAGAAACTTCCTAACAGTAGAATTATTAACCAGTGGAAAAAATTGCCTTCAGAAGTTGTGGGTGCTTCATCATTGGGGGTTTTCAAGAACAGACTGGATAATCACTTGTCTGAAATGGTACAGGGGTCTCCTGCTTGAGCAGGTGGTTGGACTAGAAGATCTTCATGGTCCCTTCTAGCTCTATTCAGAATTGAATTGAATTTGGGGCCCAATGCCTTTGATTATGCTACAGCTTTTCTTATTCGATAAGCCCAAAGCAATACAGTAAGTGCTGTACAACTCTAATGGAAGTATAGAATTCTTAGTCCAATAATTATGGGAAGCAAGTATTGGCTTATACTAGCAGCAATCCTTCAATTATTTTTTAAAAGATTTTTATACCTGAAATCAAAAGGACTAAACTACTGTTCCATTTATATTCATAACTGCATATGGTGATTTGCAATTAATTTCCATAATTTTTCTCTTCGTCCTGCCTAGAAATGCCAGGATTGAACCTCAAATCCTTCTCATGTACCTTTTTAAATGGCTTTTGATATAGAAAATTCACATAGAAGTTCATATAGAAGTTCCAGATGTCCAAAGTTATTGTTCATGCTTACTTTTGTTTGTTCACTGTCAGGATCTTCAAGCCAATTATAAGGATCACATATCTTGCAGCCATGATAGTCATCTACCTTTAGGGGGAAAAACAGAGATGGGTAAAAAAATACAGTTCTCTAATATTATAATTTGTTATATGGAATTTAAAAAGTTATTTTTCAGGAAAGTAGATAATGCAGCTAGAATAGGTAAATAATCTTATCCACCCGTATGATTGCAGAGCAACAGCTTCTTTCAAATAATTGTTTAATCAATTAATTATAACTTGATCTCCAATATTTAGCATCGAATATAGCTATTTGTGATCCTATCACAGAAGTCTGTGGATATAATGCCATTTGTCTCAACTAAGACATACAGGATGGAAAGTGGACTAAAATCATCCAAAAATATGGATCACTATATTTTGTTACCAAAGATATGACTTTTTGCAATTCCTACATTCAGTAACATGGCTACATGCAGAAGACTTCTATGTCCACCTGCTACTACCATATATTCTCCACATGACATGTTGACTTTGGCATGTGCAAACATGCATATGATCAAAAGAGAATCTTTTAGTACCTTAATTGCATGATTCTATAGTTTAAGGTTCTTAATCCTACTGATTTCTGTGGCCAGGAATATAACCATTTTTTAAAGGATCAACATCAGTTTACACACAGAAAGCAAATAACTACTAATGTTCTAATAATGTTGCATAAATAGTAGCAGGAATTCATTTATATAAATTATTCAATGTAAAATTTCAAGAAAGATTTTTTCAATAAAAAGCTCCAACTTCATTACAAGAAACTACTTGCAGACTCTGATACTAGTATAAGTGTGTATACAGTGTGTGGTTGTGTGTGTGTGTGTGTGTATGTATATATATATTTTAGCTAATAAACAAATATACATATATTTGTTTTCTGAGGTTTTTGCAGGTATTTGTATGTGGATCTTTGGTTATTCGGGTTTTCTCCCGCACAAAATTGGAAGTATCTAGGCGATATTTCGATGAAGTCTCATTCATCATCTTCAGGCTTGTTTCTTCGGCTCTGTGTTTCTCAGAGCTTCTGCAAGCTCACATTACTCTGAGAAGCACAGAGCTGAAGAAACAAGCCTGAAGATGATGAGACTTCATCGAAATGTTGCCTAGATGCTTCCAATTTTACACAGAAGAAAACCCGAATAACCAAAGATAGATAGATAATTTTATTTATAATTTGTCAAACAAAAATGAAAACACAAACAAAATGACAGGGATAGGCACATTTGGACACTTATGCTTGTCCCTTTCATGGACCTCTTAAATATGAAGTGAGGTCCAGAGAAGTCAATTTGTGACTAAAACTGTGAAAATTTGAAGCTGAGACAACTGACTCAAGTAAAGCATTCCAGACTCTGACAAGTCGATTACAAAAATTGTATTTTTTCATCACGTTTAGAACGGCTTACATTGAGTTTAAAACGGTTGTTTGCATGTGTCTTATTGTGATTAAAACAAAAAAAGTCATCCACGGGAAAAACATTACTACATACAATTTTGTATTCAATATTTAAGTCTGACTGCAAGTGACACAGTTCCAGGTTGTCCAAACTAAGAATTTGAAGACTAGTAGTGTAGGGAACTCGATTATGTACAGAAGAGTGCAAAACGTTTCTCATAAAGTACTTCTGAACTTGCCCGATTGTGCTAAGATATATGGTAGGGATTCCAAACAGTTGAACAGTACTCCAAGATTAGTCTAGGATAAATTTTATAAGCTTTATAAGAGGGGTAAAATGAATGTCAACAACTGTAGAATCAGGCTGCAGCATAACAAAATTTACAATAGTAAAAGGGGTCTCGATACTTTCCGAATGCACTGTATATTGAGTGGCCTGGTCATATACAGCAAACAAATACCAAACTGAGAAACAAATATATGAAGAAAGAGTGAATGGATCAAGAAGATGTCAGAGAAAATCATGGTTGGGTACTGTTGATGACATTCTGAAAAAGAGAATGGTGAGAAGTAATGCATGAAGCAGTGCATGAACTCAGTGTAGGTAAGGATTGCTTTCAACCATTGAAAGACCTGAAGGGGTATCATGAAAAGAGATGATGGAGTTTTAGTTTTGCTTCTTTGGTTTTCTTTTTCCCCTCTTTATTTTATACCTTTTTTTTTGAAGAGCTAACAATTTTAATTCCTTTTCTGTGTTTCCCCATCACATTTTTTCCTTCAAAAGAAAATGATACGATGAATACATATGCACCAGTGGTGGGATTCAAAAATTTTTACTACTGGTTCCATGGACGTAGCTTTGTGGGCGTGGCAGGGGAAGGATACTGCAAAATCCCATTACCTGCTTCCCAGCTCCGTTCTCCTGTGCAGGGCAACCAAAGAAGACCCAGCCAATCAGCTGGGACTCAGGAGGCAGAGAATAGATGGGGGCGGGGCCAGTCAGAGGTGGTATTTGCTGGTTCTCTGATCTACTCAAAATTTCCACTACCAGTTCTCCAGATCTGGTCAGAACCTGCTGAATATCACTTCTGATATGCACTCAATAAATAGCTACTCTAAAATCCAGTTTAATATGGTAGATAGCTGGCTGGCAGATTAGCTGGCTTGCATTTTCAATTAGACCATGTCAGTAACTTACATCCTTCTGAAGGACTGAATCTGCCATCCTTCATAGTAATCCCAAAAGAAGAAAAACAGGGTTAGCACACATTCAGCAATGGAATTCAAGTCTCTTTATCAAGATAATCTCTCAGCGAAAGTAATTGTTTGACCAGAGAATAAATCTAATTACAAAGACTTGGAATTCATTTCCACAACATCAGTAGAACCATTGATGTCATTCAGATTGCTAGCCTTTCTCTGTTTATTATTTCTTTATTGAAGATAGCCTGCTGGTCTCCTGGCAATGGGTACACAAGATTGCAGACTTTCTATTCAGTGCAGAGCAATTTTATTCAGAAAGGAAGCATATGTTGTTCAATGGAAAATACATTTACATTAGTCAGCATTGAATTGCAGACACAGAATATACTTGTACACAGATACAAACTCACATACACACAGCAATTTAGGAAGAAAGACATTATCAGAGATCCAACATTGTTTCTTAATTGATTTGTGAGGTTAATACTAATATATTCACAAAAAAGGCAGTCAAGATTTCTGCTCTCACCCATGATCACTATAGATCAGGGGTCTCCAAGCTTGGTCACTTTAAGACTTATGGACTTCAAGTTGAAATCCACAAGTCTTAAAGTTGCCAGGGTTGGAGACCCCTGCTATAGATAGTCCTTCAGTTACAACCGTAATTAAGTCCAAAATTACGGTTGTAAGTCATGCTGGTCATTAAGCGGGTCATCACATGACTGACACTTTTTTACAACATTTTTTGCAGTAAACATTAAGCAGATCACCATGGTTACTAAGCACACCTGCAGCCATTAAATGAACTCATTGTCCACAATGGGTAAAGGTATTGCTTTTTTTTTTTTTTGCCAGAAACCAGATGTAAATCCTAGATGAAGTTTTAGTTCTAACAGACTTCTTCAAACTTACCACACATTGCACTTAATATGCCATGTCATCCCATATTTAGTTAGCACAATGATCCCCCTTTTCAAAAATTCAACTGGAGAAGGTGTTAGGAGAAATATTAAACATGTAAAAATCAGAACTTTCTCCCAGAAAATAAGCAAACCAAATTAGATAAATTGGAAAAGGGAGGTGCTGATGAGGATACATCCAAGAAAGGAATGACTCTCCTTATGAGGTCAAACTTGCATATCTCTAAAATCATTGGGGTATCAACAGCTATTTCAAGCCACTTGCAAATGTTAAAGGAAGGCCTGATTATAGGCTGAATATTACATAGATCTGAATATTGAATGGACCTGAATTCAGGTGCTGACACATAGAATGGATGAATGAATGAACAAGAGTCAACTAAGACCAATAGCTGAAGTTTTGCCAATCATTAGTTAACAAAATGATTTTTATGAATGGATTTACTTTAGTGTCAGATGGTATTAAAAAGCAGAAGAAAAAAATTACAGTTTCACAACATAGCAGAAAGAGGAAGCTCCAAAGACATTTCAATTATTTTATTTTATCAGAATAGAGTTTATCTAATGTCTGGGGTATGTACTCATGCAGAATTTCTTTTGACACATTACAAATGTTAGAGATCTGCTCAGGAATACAGACAGCAGAGCAGCTAAAGTGCGAAACACTGCCCATTTCCCCCCATTCTCAAATTTAATTTTTGAATTCAATGAAGAATTACCCATCAAATCTACACAGAATTGCCTATAGCAGGGATGCCAAAACTCACAGTGTCACGGCAGCATCATGTGACGTATTGGGACTTCCCCCCCTTTGCTAAACTGTGAAGGGGGTGGGGCCAGCATGTGACACATCTGGCCCGCGGGCCGTGAGTTTGACACTCCTGGCTTATAGGGATCAACTTTGAATACACCTGTATTCAAAAGATAGTGCAGATTTGTCTCTCTACTGGAAAACAATGTCCTCTATCTTCACTTTCTCTTGGTACATCATAATGTAGAGAATTAATATGTTGCAGAAAAAGTACCAGAGGAACAACCTCAAGCAAATCAACCCACATGCTATTAACAAGCCCATGGTTATAGTTGCCATCTGATTTGGCAGACAGATGTTTTTCTTCTTGAACAACAGGTTTTGTTTTATGTTAATTTTAGGCTTGGGTATGGCAACACTTTAGCCAACACTAAAGTTTGAAGGTCAGGCACAGAATTTGTGCCTGCCACACAAAAGTCAGGCCCTTCCCCTATATAAGTGGCCTCCAAGTTACCATCAATGAGCAACCAGATCAAAGTAAGCACTAGTGGGAATGTCTCTGATTTCAATAATTGGTGTAGCCAGACAATATAGTTGGATATCCCTCTCCCCCAAAACTCAGGGTATTAGTCACCCCCAGAGGATTGCACCACAGTTCTAGGTGTTTCTTCAAGCATACAACTGATCTAGATGCTTATTCAAGCGCACAACTGATCTAGGTGTTTGTTGAAATGCACAACTCGTCTAGGTGTTTATCAAATGTAATTGTTCTTTGAAGATCCCATGCATCCAAATGCGGAGGGGAGGACAGTTTTGGACTACAGGTCGTCCTCGACTTACAACAGTTCACGTAGTGACCATCTGAAGTTACAACGGCACTGAAAAAAGTGACTTAGGAACCATTCATTCTTCACACTTAACGACCACCGCAGCATCCCCATTCGGATGCTTCACAATTGACTCCCATTTCTGACGCTTGCATTGTCCCGGGGTCATGTTATGATTCCCTTTTGCAACCTTCTTCAACAAAACGGGGTCAAAGGGGAAACCAGATCTGCTTGACAACCGCCTTAATAACTTAACAACGGCACTCATTCACTTCACCTGTGTCTCACTTCGCGACATATATTTTGGGCTCAATTGTGGTCGTAAATTGAGGACTACCTGTATAATCGTTCCTCCGGTAATGTACCTTGAGAGAGGGAGACGGGGGTGCGGGGGAAGAGAGAGAGAGAGAGAACCACGCGAAGGCGCTAAGAACCCGGGAGCGGGAAAGAGCCTCGTCCGGGAGAAAGCGGATCAAAAAGAAAGGCAGTGGCGGGGCAGAGGCGCCGGTACTCACGGAGGTCTCGTCGCGAAACACCTCGGGGTACTGGAAAACCTGCATGCTGCTGTGGCAAAAGCGGGAGAAGCCGACGAGCGTCCCGGCGGTGCGGAGAGCGAAGGGGCGGGAAGAAGGAAGAGGTGGACCCAGGCAGATGAAGGCAGAGGAAAGCGCCGCGCTTCTTCAGCCGGAGGGCGGGCGTGCAAGCTCTGCCCTGAGCCGCCAGACCCTCCCATCCCCAACGAGGAGTCTCCACCTCCGGCAAAAGGCAAGAGAAGCGAGGCGAGGAGACTCGAGCCGCCGCATGGCTCCCCCTACAGCAAGGCACCGGAGCCAGGCTTGCCTCTCTCTCCGCCTCGGCCGGGGAAGGATTTGCCCAGCCAAGGGCCAATTGAGAGCCCCGCAAGCGGTCCAAAGGCGAAGGAGCTGTTTGGGCCGGATTTGCATCGAGGCTGGCTTCGCAACATCCCTCATCCACCTACCTAGGACTTCGCCACAGGTTACCGGGGCGTGTTACGCACAAGCCGGCTTTGGTGTGACGAGCAAAACCAGAAAAATTGGGTGAGCAAAATAAACTGTCATTAACTTTGTAGGCGGGCTTGGTTGTCCCCTTTCCACGCTTGCAGTGAAACGCTACGTCAACACACACACACACACACACACCGGGTTTTGGTTTTTGTTCTTCTTTCTGTTTTTGTTTTTCGCCAGAAATGCAGGCTCGGATTAGCTCGATTTAGTCGCAAGGGTCTTCAAACACGACAGCTTTAAGACTTGTGGACTTCAACTCCTAGAATTCCTGAGCTAACATGACTACAGGAGGAATTCTGGGAGTTGGAGTCCACAAGTCTTAAAGCTGTCAAGTTTGAAGACCCCTGATTTAGTGTTTGGATCACGAATTGTCCGACCAGGAGTAGCTTCATGAACTGACAGAACGACTGGCCCAAAGTCACACAACCCCCTTTCTTTTCTTTAATCAGCAAATTTTATTGAGTTATAAGGTAAAATAAGATGCAAAATACAAAAGTAAACAGGAAAGCAATGGGGGAAAGGGGGGGGGGGGAGAGAAGTGAAGAAGGATTGGGAAAAANAGGGGGGGGGGGAAGAGAAGTGAAGAAGGATTGGGAAAAAGAAGCGTTGACTTCCATCTCCCTCTGTTCCAGTAAAATAAAGCATTAACATTAAAACACAACTTTTTTGGTTTTTTCCCATAATAATTTAAACTAGCCATTTCTATAAGCATCTATCAATCTAATCTGTAAAACCCAAAATCAAAGTTTTATTCTTTTCCACTTCAAGCACAAAGTTCAGAAGCTGTTTCCATGTGGAAACAAAAGCACTAATATTCTTTTCTTTCATCAAAATAGTCAATTTTGCCATTTCAGCCAACTCCCATCAGTTTCTGCAGCCATTCATCCATAGTGGGAATCGAAGTTCCCTCCACTTTTATGCATATAATAATCTTGCTGCTGTCAACATATCTAGGATCAAAGTTCCAAATTTTTTCTCTAAGTCTTTTTCTCCCAACTGCCTTTTATGCCCAAAGCAGAACTAGAATTCACAGTCTCCTGGTTTCTAATCTGGTGCCTAGAATAGACCAAATGGTGCTATGCTCTGTCAGCCCCAATATTCCTTCTGAAACAGGTGGTTGGCCTGGTTCAGGATTTCATAATTGGATAAAGTGTCATTTTTACTATGTAGTATGATATAGTGTATGTTGATTTTATAACAATTTGGGAACAGTTTTAACTCTGTTTTGTTTTTTATTGTTACATTTTTTTTATTGTGGTCAGGCGGCACCTTTTTAGAGGGTGCGTTGTAAATAATTTGGGAGATTGTTTGACCGTACTTCTCATAGGAGAAAGTAATAGATGTTCCGGCGCAATTCAACATACAGCTATGCATGAGGGCGGAGCTGGCGTCGTGATGATACGGCATACGATCTTGGAGGTTCGAGATCGCTGCCAATATATTTGCTCCTGGATGGTCCAATTGGATCTAAACTGTCCCGAAGAGACAGCGAATGTAAAGAGCGTGTCCTGTCGATCTCAGGAATACTGCAAAGTCCGTGGTAGATCCAGGAGAAGCTCTTTTTGCAGCAGCAAAGAGGCAGCCATCAAAGCTGCTGAAGTTGGGACAGCTCCGAAACAGAAGAGAACAGAAAGAGAGAGTGTGCCGGTTTGGTGAGAACT
>BHFT01009166.1:0-23650 GCA_004320025.1 Laticauda laticaudata
CCCAGCGACCTACTAGTGAGCTTCGATGTCACATACACACACACATACATTTTTATACACTTGCATATACCTTTACACATTTTACATATATACACATATATAAATCCATTTTACCATAGGTACTTACGTTCAATAAGAAACAGGTAGCATATAATCCCCATTAAGGATATTATAATGCCAGGTACCACAAAAGATAAGCCCCAGCAGTTAGATACCCAGTAGCCAGCTATTAAGGATCCTAAAATATTTCCTACTGAAGTGTGGGAATTCCATAATCCCATTATCAATCCTCTCCTACAATGAATGAAAAAGAAAAAAAAAGATTAATATTCTCACTGACATTAACTATGTGCAGTGGAAATATTCGCATATTTAAAATTTAGGTGGTCATGTGACTGGGTGGGCATGGTCAACTCAATGTCACTCATGTTGAGGGGTGCCGCACCAGCCTCTACTTGCCCTTCCCCTCCCAGATACCCCTTGCCTGCCTGCCTGGACTTTTTAGGACCCCAATAGGAAGCAGTTGTTGGAGCTTTAGCAGCCCCCATGAGTAAGAGTTGGCAAAACAACTGATGTTTTTTGATGAAGCATTATTTTATTAGAATTAAAGAGAGAAGAATAGAAAATTTACCTTCCTTTTCCAAACCAGTTGCCAATGCAAGTGACCACACTGGGCCAGCCAGTAGTTTGTACCAATCCATTAGCTACCTGAAAAGTTTTTAATGGCAAATGTTATCCTGCAACAAAATATTTCATAGCTACAAAATACAGAATTATAAGCTAATATTTAATATAATATTTAAATTTATGGTACACATTCCAAAAAATATATATTATGATTGTTCATTAGCACAATAAATCAGCCAGATTTCAAGTCTCATCCTTGTACTACTCTTTTCTGTTTGTACTACATCAAATTAGCCATTATAATTTGACTTCTCTGGGTCATTTTGAAATATATGGAGTAACCGCTGTGCAACAGAAGGGCATGTACTCTATGATATTTTTATTCTCCATCTATTTAACTGAAGGAGTTGCAGTGTCAAAGGTGCAAAAGCAATAAAGGAGTATTGATTTATGTGTGACCCCTGAAGAGAGTAAATAATCAAGCATTATTTAGTTCAGAAGCAGATAGCAATCCTCTCAGTTATTTAATAGTAGAGCTGACAGAAAATGCAACATCTTTTGGAACATACTAGGCATCTTCTGCTTTACTAAAGATTTATGTTTCTCATTAGGAAATGTGTACTTTGGAAGAGTAAAGAATTGAAGTCAACATTTTCTTTTTAAATTATTTATATATTGTTTTGGAAATAGGCTCCTACAAAATACATAGTACAACATATGTTTGTTTTGTTTCAATGCAAAATCCAGCTACTTTCAATGAAATATCCAGCTTTTAAAGACAGATTTAGAAATTAGTTTGAATTCTTCTATTTCCTAACAATCAACTGCTTTTAATCAATAGTAGTTTAGACTGTTGCTTTGAGCTGCAAAACAGATAAACATGGATTGTAAAATTTTTCCTCAGAGTAAAAATTCTCAGAATAACCACAAAACAGTTAAAGTGTTAAAAAATGGATTTATCTGTAGAAGGAATAATACAAACTTTTATATAAAATAATAAAGAAAAAAATTATACACACCCACCCATCCACCTACACACCATGTTTCTCCAAAACACGACCCACCCCAAAAAGAAGGTCCAGCACTGTTTTGTGCACATGTGTTAAAATTAAGTCCTACCCCCCAAATTTAGCCCTATTTAAGCACATGCACAGCTGGTCCCCATTTTTTCATGTCGCTTGTAGTGCGGACAGCACTAGGTGAGGAAGCAAGGAGGAAGGGTGGAAGGAGAAAAATATACTATGTATGTATGTATGTATGTATGTATGTGTGTATGTATGTATGTATGCATGTATGTATGTATTAGCCTTGGAAGCCATATTTTATTGAGAAGCTTCGAGGCTGCCACTGTCAACTCGTAAAGCATTCCTGGCCTTTTGAGTTGCCATAGCCAGGAGGGGGGAGAAGTTCAGCTGCTATGACTAGAAGCACATTCCACGCATACCTTTCTCCAGATTGTATCCCAGGTTATTAGAGCTAGCTGGAGAGGCATGTTTTCTGCAGTCCACAAAGTGCTCCATTGGAGAATGTGATTTATGACAAACCCTGGGAGGAAAGGGGAATAGGGTCAAAGGTGGGCAGTAAATTACGTGGGGCAAACTGCACTTACATGTTGTTCCTAATAAATAAATGGATTTCTTTTGAAACTTGCCTCCAAGCTCATGAATTAATTAGGGCATCTGTCAGAACCCTGACAGCCACATTTAGTGCCTGGGAATTTGGGAGAAGGGATTTCAGGGAGAGGTGGAAGATTAGACACAAGAGTCAAGGACAAGTTTCCATGCACCTGGAGAGGTGTGTCTGGGGAAATGTCTCCAGTTGGGACGATGGTTGATTGGACCATGGGATGGATTGGTTGGTACAGGGGATGGGCTTTTGATTTTCAGTTAGGAAGGGAAAACCCAGATCTCTCCGATTTGGGTTTTCCCAGATGTGCCAATATGATTTTTCAATAAATGTTTACTTGGATGAACTTTGTGTCTGAGTCTGAATGAAATGGGGAGTTTCATTGCAACAAACTGGAACCTTTGTGTGTGTGTTTCTGTGTGTCTGTGTGTGTGTATGTGTATATATATTTCTATAAAAGAATAGATTTTCCTTGGTAATTTTTATAAACTGTACTACTTTTGCTATGCAGAATATTCAGTGGAAGCAGGAATCACTAAGAAATGAACTGGAGAAATCTAATCAAAGTACCTTTATACAAGCCTAAAATATGATCACATTTTGGCATGTTATACACTGGTTTGATCAATGTACTTCAAGAAAGCATGCTCTGCAAGAGATGGGGTATTATTGTTGCAATGGATTTGTCAATGTCAACTGGGGGGGGGAGAATAATATGTATTATTGGTCCTTTTTAAACCAATAATTGGTTTAAAAACCAATAATACTAATTATAATTAAATTAAAAACCCATAATAATAATTATTGGTCCTTTTTTAAAAAAAATCATATTATTTTCAATGTTCTGTTTAACTTTGTTTTGTCTTTGTTTAATTTTTCTTCTGGATTTTGGATTTTAATTTTTGAATAAAATAAAAAAAGAGAATTAGATGAGCCAATGTAAGACTATATAATCAATAGTTACTAGCCACAATATTTAATAATAACACTAAAATGCCTCCAAACTATGGTTGGGATACATCAACAAGAAAATGCAGCACTATAGATGCATTTATATTCTTAGGCTGTATTTGAAAGGTTTCAAAAAATAACCTAGTATGCTTACCTGAGCAATGATGTAGTACCACAAACTATGTATATTGCAGAAATAGCCAATTCCAAATAATGCAGTAAAGAATCCACTGGCAAGCATTCCACCACTGAGATAGTATCGAATAGGCAAACGTTCTCCTATTATGCCACTTTAAATTAAGGTTAAAAAGATTAATTTTGAATGCATATTGAATTAAAACTAATTATAATCATAGCTCTCTGAAAACCAAAACCTTACAAATTATTAAAAATCCTCAAAATATAGATTTCAAATTTAATTTCAAGAATATTTTGTCAAGATTATTAAAATGTCTCCAGTATAATCAGGTCCAACATATGTATCTATGATACCAAAGGATAGCTTGTTGAATCACTATTCCCAACATGAAGAGGTAGAAAAGGGACACAGAAGCTTTGAGAAGCTCAGTGAAAAGCAAATAACAGGATGAAAATTATTTAAAATCATTAAAACATAGGTTTTTGAATGGCCTAAATACTTTTTGGTGGACTCTATTTATGCATGTAGATAGAAAGTGGCTTAAAGTGAATTTATACAACCCAAAATAGTTTTCTTACATTTCAAAATGAAACACTATAGCTTAGCAGGAGCAGCACGAATCACTGATATTTTGAAACATTTTGGGGTTTTGCAGAGAATTCAATCAATGTCAGTTTCTCACATTTCTTTCAATTTTAATTACAATAAGAAATATTTCATGTTTTGATTTGGTTCTTTCAACATTTCTCATTCAGTAATATTCTCTTTGCTTCCCAGAAACCTCTAAGCAAAATTCTGACCAAGTTCAATAATAGAATAATATTCTATATTGATGCACTTAACTTATGAAACAAGAGTCAGAAAATGTACCTCAAATACATTCCAACAGCATAAGCACAGAGAAATGAATAATCCAGGGCTCCCAATAACTGCTTGTAGTTGCTTTTATCTAGGAATACAGACAGACAGACAGACAGATAATTCAAGGGACCAAATTGCTTAAATACAAATAATCTTTATAAACAGTGATTATCTGTTCATATTTATGTTTTGTATAAAAATGGCTTTAAATAATTTAAAGAGAAAATAGTTTTCTCCAGGTTCAAATTATAGTAAAAGAAAATGTACTTTATGATTAAAAGTACATAACTTAATAATTATACCATTATACAAATGGAAATTATGCGGTTTAAAATGGCCTTTCATATCTTAACTTTTAAAATGTGTCTAAATCCCTGCATAACACGTTCATATTCAGCAAATGCATTGGGGAAAGAAGGGCATGTGCTGGCTTTGTATATTCAGCTAAAACTGTGCCAAGAACAAAGTGCTTAAGCTGTATTTGTACTATCTGTCAAAAGGGATGCATAATACCATCCACAAAATCCTGGAGATGTGATGAAGGGTTGCAGTCATTATGGCTCCCTTTCACACTTACCCTTGAATATGTCATGTGAACAACATTGCTAGTAATTGTGCTGCCTATCAATACATTTAATTCTGAACTGGGAAGGAAAAAAGAATGTAATTAATTTTAAACTTCTATATCACTAATCTTTACAAGATTCAGGTCTTGTAATGTAGCTTTTTTTTTTACATTACACATAGATATCAAAAAAATTCTTCATTGAACTTCTTAATGTTCCTAACTTACTTCAAAAAGTATTTTCTTCTTATAAGATTAAAAAGTTCAGATAAGGATGTGTTTAGAATAAAATTTTTATATATATGATGATGGCAGATGAGATTCTGCTGAAATGTTGCTACAACTCTAAAAGCACTACAATGACATGGCATAATACCCGAAGGAAGGTGAATAGCATACATGTAAGTACCCGCGAAAACTTAAAAAAACATATATATATACATATATATATATANATATATATATATATATATATATATATATATATATATAGTTTTACTTCAATTATTTGTCTGCTAATCTTTTCGAATTATTATGGTTGCTTGCACAGTCAGATAGATGGCTCGACTGGATTTGGCCTTTTTATACATCAACTGAGTCCTTTCCAAGGATCTGGGATTAGGTAGATGTTTTTGTCTGTTGGTGATAAAAGTATTGTTTGCAGGATGTAAGATAGTCCAAACAAAGATGCCAATTGCAGTTGATAGACAGTGATTTTTGTCAATTCCCATGGTGTTCTATTGTTATTATGGTTTGTTACAATCAACCAGATGTTTGGACTGAATTTGGCATTTTTGTTTGCTTGTCAGGTCCTTTCTCGAGGACCTTGGATAGGCAGATATGAATGCTTGAAGGTGTTACAGATATCATAGGATGTAAGCTGTTCTAAGTAAAGCTACCTTTTGACTGATGGTGAATTTAACAATTCAAGCGGCGCTCCGATTATTTTGGGATTGCACTCAAGGCACATTATGGTTGGCCACACACTCTTCATTATTATTATTATCAGAAGTAGGGAGACCTACTACTCACCAAAAGGTTCCCAGCCACAGCGAGAATTATTATATAAAGTTTTAACAGATGGAACGTGGATGCCATTTTCTTCATGGGTATCCCGCTCAATAATTTGAAGAGTAGTACAGTGTTTATGCAGCTCTCCCTAAATTAAAGTGGAAGAGAAGGGAAATGCTGTTGAATATTTTATTTTGTTGAGTCTTTACCTTACTGGAACAAGCTATCAGACACTGGAAATGAAGTTAAGTAAAGCCCATGTCACACTGCCCAACGTATGCAAAAAGGACACAACGGACGAGCAAAATGTCCCATCCGTTGTTATCCGCTCTCAAAAGGGGCAAAAATTTGCATAAACGGAAGCGGGTAACACAAGACGCGGGGAAGGACGCAGGGCGGATGGAAAGCGGATGCGGAACGGAAGCCCAGAGGATGGGAGCGGATGGCGCAACCGCAGGGCTTCCGGGGGCTCAGCGAAGCGGACGCGGAACGGTACAGCGGATGCAGAGCGGATGAAGCGGATGCACAGCGAATGCAGCCAGCGGAAGCCGAGCGGATGCCTGGCGTTAATTGCGCATACGGGGAGGATGCATTGCGCTCGCGCGCGATATAACGGAAGCAGCTCGGAAGCAGGTCGCCATTCAGAGGAAAGACCTGCTGCCGACGGATTGGCTGCCTTGCCTGCCCTGGCCTGCAAGCCTTGCTGCCAGCCCTTGTGCCTGCCTCCTGCCAGCCAGCAACCCCACAACCATGCTGAAGCACAGCAAGCCTCAGCCATCTGCTGCCAGCCCCTGCAAGAGGGACAGGGCTACCTCGCACCCCTGGCCCTCACTCTGGTTCTGCTGGGGCTTCTGCAGCACGGGCTCGCTCTTCTGGGGCTGGGGTTCTGCTGCTTCTGCTTCTGAGCTGATGACAAGCACTCCAGCACCAGCCACCTCCACAGCACCTGACCCTTCACCCCTGAGACTGACGCGACCAGAGGAGTGCCAGAGACTCTTTTTTTGTTTTATAGCTGTTGTTAATAAAGTCTATTTATGATTCACACACTTGGCTTCATTTCTTTTTGAATAAAGTCTTGTGGAAACTTTTAGAAAATGGTTTCAGCCTTTGCATGCTTGTGGGATGGGTAAGGATAGCAGTGGGATGGGCAGGGATACCTGAGGAATGAGCAGGGATAGCTTTGGGATGGGTAATAGCTGTGGGATAGGTAAATCTACAGCGCAAGCATAGTGGGACTGTATGGTCCACCCTCCAGGTGCCACAACCTATGGCCCTTCATTATCAATAATAATGTATAATTATCCACACATGTCAACTAAAACACAACTCTTTATTAAATCCCTGTTCATTGTAGGCCAACCAAACATACATGGCCCAATCTCATCCGTGTGATGAGACAGGCTGAAGGAAGCATCCATGAAGCATTTTACCATCCTGTCTTGCCACTCCACTGCTCCAGCTGGGGAGTTGCACCATGTTTCAGGAGGTTGCGCTGCTTTCTTCGCCTCACGTGAGGCCTCTGTTGGGCTTTGCACATCCTCAGTGTCGATCAGGTTTTGCCCTTGCCTCCATTCCCCAGGCTCCATGTCCCATTGCCTTGTTGCGGTCCCAAAGCCTGTTCTGCAAGACTGGTAGCAGGTGCGCATGAGATTGTGCAGGATCAGCAAGCTTCCACATCTCCTCAAGGTCTCTGGACGATGCTGCATGTTGGTGAAAGTACCTGAACCTGTTGGCCAGGATGCCAAAGGCGTTCTCCATCACCCGTCTTGCCCTGAACAGCCTGTTGTTGAAGATCCTCTCTTCACGGGTGAGGTATTTGGAGGTATAGGGCTTCATGAGGTAGGTTGTGAGGGAGAAGGCGTCAATCCCCCACGATGAAGTAGGGCACATCTTGTGTGTCGTTGGGACGGCGTCTGATCTGGGAAGCACCACTCGAGTTGCTTTCCACCCTCCCTTGAGGTCACTGGCTTGTACCTGGGCATCTGACAGTCGTGCGTTGCCTGGAATAACCCGTCATCGAATGCACGATGTAACGATTTAGTTCAGCAATCGACCCATGGCGAAGAGGATGATGCTGAAGAAAGCCCTTGTAGTTGTGATAAGTGGACCCCGACTTGGCTTGGCACTTTGCAGGCCACGTGTTTGCCATTGATGGCTCCAACGGTGTGGGGGAAGTTCCCACTTCTGATAACATGCTCTTGCACTTTCTTCCATCCTTCTTCAGTGGAGGGGCACTGGAGGAGCTCCTCCTTGTATATTCTTCGATGATGGCCTGCACCACTTCTCTGACCACAAAGCTGATGGTGCTGGTGGCACCCTCCCAGCCGTACTGCATGCTCCAGTAGGTGGTCCCTGAGGCCTGTGACAGAGTGAGTGCCACCTTGAAGCCCAGTTCCAGGCCTGGCGGGAAGTTGGTGTTTGTCTTGGTCAACCTGGGTGTCAGCTGCTGCCACAAGTTCGTCAAACATGGCTGGAGGCATCCTCATGAAGTTCTGGAACGGCCGAGTGTCTCACCTCCTGAGTACTCCCTGTTGTACAGTCCGTCCTCTTGCTCTTCTGGCGAACCATCTTTGGACTCAGACTTTTTTTGGGTGGCTCCTTTTCTTCCAGTAGTTGAGTTCACAGAGCCTGTAGATGGTTTCGCACTGTTGCAGAAGGATGGTGGCTGCCGAAAGGACTTTGTCACAATCCACGGTGGACATGAGACTGGATGCTGTGGAAGAGCAAGAGTCAGATGAAGGCTGCAGAGGTCTGCACAGCTGGGCTGCTGGTTGAAAGTGAGATGCAGACGAGCTGCTCCGCCTTTTATAGGCAGTATAGGTGTCCTTTGCATCCTCTAGGCATTACTCTAGCACCTGTAAACATCCTTAATATCCAAGATAGGACCCCTCGCGACGTTTTTCCATTTTAAAAGCTTTGTTTCCGCTTGACATCCGTTCTGCATCCTTCTGTATCTGTTCTGCGTTCCGTTCCGCTTTCCTCCCTGCGTCCCGGGAGGTGATGTCGGAGTTGTTGTGTGGAATGCTCAGCGGTCTCCTAGACGCGTATACGTTAGCATGGTCGATAACAGTACGGGATGCGTAGCGGATTACAGGAAGGCACGAACTGGATACATTTTCTGCGCAAAAGTTTTAGGCAGCCCAAAACTTTTTGAGCGGATGAAACGTCCATAAACGGATGCTGGACGGATAGAGAGGAAGCAAATCGGAGGTAGTGAGTACATCGCGTTTTCGAACGGATGGCAAGGTTTTTTGTCCGTTTTACATCCTCTTTGCCTCCGTTGGTTCGGTGTGACATGGGCTTAAGTTATTTTATATTATTTCAAAACTTGATAAGGCTCCTTCAAACTTTCAAATTTTAGATAACATGCGTTATTCAGTTTGAAATTTATCTGGCATAGTATTTATTATAAAATTAAATGTAAAGTTAAGCACCCTGTTTCCAGATTCTATTAACTTCTATGGATTATAATTTTCTTGACTGCATATATTTACTTTTGTATTTTTATGCTTGTTCACTGTCCAGAATCACTTGTTTGAGATGGGTGGCCATATAAATCGAATGAATGAATGAATGAATGAGTTATCTTACTCTGTATTATTTTAAAACCCGATAAAGTTAATTCAGATAGATTATAACTTTTATGTTTATCACAAAACTTGATAAGGCTAATTAGCCACAAGTAAAAGTTAAATGAAAACCATAAAAAGATTTGGACAGCTTTTAAGAGAATATCCAATATAATTTTCCAGATAAATTCATCACAACATATCCTTACAAACATCCTAAATGCACATTCAAGTGAAATGAAGCCCTTTTAAGATGCATTCACAAGTGTTACATATCTTTGAATACAGCATCTTTGTAGAATGTTAACCAAATAATAGTTTGTTTTTTTCCTTATTTTATGTAGTTTTATAATGGTACATCTATCTAATTCTAATTGTCATTCAGCATTTTTATTGAACTACTGCACTGTCATGCGCAGTTATATTTCCTTGTTTGACAGCATCAGGATATAGAAAAAAGTTACTTCCTTTTTGCTTACCTTGACTATACTGATTGGCTTCCTTGATAAATGAAAACTAACATACAGCAGGAAAGTCAAGACAAATATGAAAGCCCTATACCTGTAACAAAACAAACATTTCATGCTTTGCAGATATATTATTTGGCAGAAATTATATTAGCAATTATTTTAGGTTATTCTATGATATCCACATTTTTTTCTCTGTACACAGCTAATTAGTAACAATGTGAAAAATGCAGGTAAAATCAGTTAAATAAGATTCCATTTGACTTACACAATTTTCAAAATGTAACAAGGAAAAACTACTTTGCCATTAAAATAACCAGAAGGGTATTTGCCATTGATTAGGGAGTTACACAAAAATATATTTCATAAGTACATTTTCCCAAAGATGAATAATTTAAGCTTTGGCAGATCTTAAGTGTAGTTACTCAGAAATTTGCATCAGCCACAAACACTGCTGGATAGGTAGAAAAATATTAGAATAGCTTCCAGGTGTTCTGAAAGTTTTCATGGCCAGGGGTGTGATATCTAAATCACAAATAAAATGGGCAATTTTTCAATAAATTTCTATGGGTGTGATTTTTCAAGATATTGATTGTCTAGTAAACATTATCTAATCTCTAGGATATGAAAAAATTCATTTGTGTTTGGTATATCAAGACAGTAAAGATTATACGACTTTCTACCGAGTTAACCGACAAATCTTATACATACCCTCAATGGTTCTGATCTAAACCCTCCCGCTCCCAAGTTTATGGATCATGCCCAGCAATTACATTAAAGCACTTGTTAGAAATACAGTGTATCCGCAGTATATTACTACAGCCATAAAAAGTATAAATACAGAGAAAACAAAAACACATTTTAACAATAGATATTCTGAACAATTCTATCTTAATGTAGATTTGTTAAAAAGGAAATCAAAGCCAGATTCCTTTTCAAGTAATAATAGACCACAACTTACCATTGGTCTTTTGTAAATGAAGTGATCAAACGAATCCCAGGTGGAAGCTCAGCCATTTACTTGAGGACCAAGTTTAACTTTTTGTTACTCAGATGCTTCAGATTTTTGTTCCAAGTTTGCAGTAAACCAAAATGTAATGCTGACTACATTTGTTCCTTGATGTTACCAATCACTGAGGGGTTAAGTCTTTTCCCATATACCTAACTTTATACAAATAGAATATTTTCATGGCATCAATTTATGCATTCCTTTTTGAATATAAGCCCATTGAGTTCTTTTGAACTAGTTTTTAAGTAAGAGTTCATCGGATTGCAGTTAAAATCTTAAATTAGGGATATCAGCTTTATCATAAAGATAAAGATAAATTCAAACAAATGCATTATCTTTGTATTTCATTCTGTGGAAGAAAAATCTATTGAACAAAAAGAATCCTGAAAAGTTATATGTTATCCCAGGGTTAGCTCTTTTTTCAAATTCAAAGCCATAACCAACATATTATATTAAAATGAATTATGAAGTGATGGCATTCTGTAGTCCCAAATTATTTGATTCTATAGATGTCAAGATATTCAGATTCATTTTCTGGAATTTGAGTACTCCAACTTGCCATTCATCCAAATATGCGAATGTGAGTCACATACCTTGCAACTGTGAAAGAAAAAGGTGGTATTAAGGCCATATGTATATTTTTTACTGAAAATCTTATCATTCGATGCTGCTTTATTTATTTTAGGCCTGTTTTCAATCTACAGTCTACAAATATCATAATTTCAAAGATCATCCTTTCAGTTCTGTATATTTGATATGAAACTTTCAAAAAATATTTTATACCTATCAGTTTTTTAGGGATATTGGAGGTGGGGGATAGGGTGCTCTCCTTTCATGAGTGATTTGTCTATTCTCTAGTCAATTCCACAAACCTACAAGTTACCAAATTTTATAATTCTGTTTTATTTTCATAATGCTTGATTTTCTATATTCATGTAAGTAAAATATTCTTTCTGCTAGGTCATGCAAAACCAAAGATTCATATATAATGTTCCAAAATAAAAGAGGACATATGAGAGTACCTATCGTATATTTTTCAAGAGCTTCTGGTTTTTTATATAATCACAATTTATAAGATAATTGTAATCAAGAACTTGGCTTTTGAGCCATCAAGATTAAAAATAATTTCCTGAAGATAAAATTAGCTAAAATTTGGGATTAAATCCGAATTTGTAAAAGGCATTAATATTCTTGATGCTTGTGTACTGCATGGAAAAAATGCTACTGTTGAATGAATCTTTCTAAGCTGTGTAAAAAAGCTTCTTTTGGAAGACATTTGAAGATTGTGGTTTTTATTGGGGGGGAGGATGCCAATAAAAGCAACTTGTTAATAATTCTGCTGTTTTCAGTTGGCTTCCTTGTTCTATCTGAGATATTTGGGATTGTGAAGAGAACATTTCAACCTAAATGACAAACTTCCATGCATGCACAATTTTTACCTGAAATTGAGAGCCTGTTGTAATGAAATAGTTTGTCCCAACCTAGGCCTAACTTCTACCCAAACTGACTTCTATATTAAATTTACAACTGAAAGATATTGGTCAAGCCTACCGAGCTTATTAAAGTGCCTCAATCATTTGTAATGTTTGTACCTGCAGGTCATAACTATCATGAAATTCAGTAAGTAAAAACATAAAACCAAACTTTTACATCCTGAGAAAACAAGCACTATATATTTTTTTTCTTTTCCCCAAACAACCATGGCACTGCCATGCTAGCAATCCGGAAAGGAAACTCATTCAGAATGAAGTTGGGTTCTTTCAAGAATCTCGGTTTACCGGATGAGACTGATCATCTAGACTAAGGGATTTAGCTTTTGAAAATCTGATTGACAAAACCAGTCAAGAAACTGCTGCACAACCTGAAAAAATCAGCCAGGTTCATTTAAAGGGAAACGAACAGCCATCGCAACAGGCTTTGAGAAGTTGATGGGGGATATCTCAATACTCAGAAGCTATATCCTACTTCAGGAATATATCTCGGAAAAGCATACAACCAATCAAGAGCAACACATGTTTAAACAACACAACCTAAATAAACATTATTTCGTCTTTGGCTATGGGAAAGAGACTGGGGCCAGCAGAAGGGCCCCAACCTGCTATCTCCCCGCTCCCCCACACCCTCCGTTCATCCGCCGACCCCGCCCGCCCGACAGTTTGCCGCTCGGTTGGTTTGCCCGGCATCCGCCACAGGTGCGGTACGCGCCTCTCCCCCCACCCCCACCCTCCCCTCAGAGGAGAGTCTCCGCTCGGCCAAGGCAGAGCGCGCGACGAAGCGGCCGCTTCCCCAAAGCTCCCGCCTTTTTCCTCCCCACAGGCTGATCTTGGAGTGCGGCAGTTTACCCGAAGCGAGGAGACGGGGCGGTCGCCGGCTACCGAGTCCCCTTGGAAAGAGACGCTCCCGGCGCTCCAGGAGACCGTTTCCGACAGCTGCCCTGGTCAGCGACTTCCTGCTTTAGGCGCGGCGCAGGGCGAGGATAGCCGAGCGGGGAACCTGTCTAGCTCGTTCAAGCCTCTCCTCTTCCTTCGGGGTCAAGAAAAGAGAGCGCTGAGGCGTAGCTGGAGGTGGCAAATGTCAGATCTGGAGGCAGGGCCGAACACGTATTGTTTCCTCAATGAACTAATTATTCTACCTTATCCAGAAGCACCGTGGTTTGTAAACAGAGCAGGTCCTCGACTTAGAACCACAACAGAGCCCAAAATTTCCATTGCTAAGTGAGACGTTTGCTAAGTGGATTTTGCCCCACTCTACAACCTTTTTTTTTGCCCCAGTTGTTAAGTGAATCACTGCAGTTAAATTAGTAACAGGTTCTGAAGTGAAGCTGGCTTTCCCATTGTCTTTGCTTGTCAGGTTGCAAAAACCACACTGTAATCCATTGCACAACCCACAGATATGCCTACAGGGATTTAAACTAACTTTTATTTGTATTAAGGAGTCCCATATTTAATGAATGCATTCAGCCAAAAAACTAATTTTTGGATAAATATATAATTTTCTAATTTATAATGTTTTATTTTCTGCTTATACATTTATGCTCTGTGGAAAAGGAACTTCACGAAGACAGTGGTATCACTCAAGCAGGAAAAAGCCCAAAGGGATCACCAGGCCAGCCATAATACAAACTTACATAGGAAAAGGAATCCAATAAACGTATTAAAGAATTCCCACAGACAAAAAACCAAGTAATTAAGAAAACTAGTCAAATAAGAAAAGAAAACCCTTACAAACACAGGACATGCCAAATAAGAAAAAAAAAAAACCAGACAAAAGACACGAAAAATATATATAAATTGCAAAAGAGACAGCCAGGAGATTGCCACAAAACAAATATAAAAAGCCATTGTAAAACAAAAAGAGATTAGGAAAAACCGATAATACAATCAAATCACCCCACAGAGTTTGCCTTCCGCACCCCACGGAGTTTGCCCTCTGGTGGGAATAAAGAAAAACCCTGACAGGATTTGAAGCATTAAACACAAATACAAGCATTCACATACAAAAGGAGAAAAGGGTATAAAAACCAGGGACTTACCATATGAAAGTAGCTAGCCCAGGAATGCAGACTTCTTGCTATCTCTCACCTTCCTGAAAAATAAAAAGATCCAACTTTCAAGCAGTTGTCCGTATCCTTGCGCCGGATCTCTCCCAGCGGGAAAATTGAATCCTCGAAGGAAAGGCATTTTCCTTCAACAATTGGTGACTATGAAGGTTTTCCAGCCAACTCTGCCAACGGACCGGGCCCGCAGATCTAAACCCAGCTACCATGGACCTTCTTTGTCCAGGGACAACATCCACGGACCCAGCCTGGAAGGTATAGGGTAGTAAAGGGAGTTCTTGGGCTTTTCTGCTCCACAGCTGCTTGAAAGCAGGTGAGTACTGCTTCAAATTTATAATCTTACTAGGGAAGGGAGTGGAAGTGTGAGTAGACCAGGTGTGTGATTGTGAGTTTTCTCTGTGGAAACAGCGGGACCTCACCTCCTCTGTGATTGCCAGCCGCACTCCAGCCAGCTGCTAGCTCAAACACGAGGGGTGATCACAGAGTGTGAGTCCTTCTGAAGGAAAAACCGAGTGGGCTGCAAAAGGAACTGGTGTGAGGAAATAAATAAAAAAGCAGAAAAATAGTCCTGGTGCATCCCGCAAGCAAAGCCTTGTGCATTTAGAAGAGGCCTGTACCGCCTGCTGGCAAACACAATTGGAAATAGTTTGTCTAAAAAACAGAATAGGTCCTTCCAGATCTCCAATTTTATGGGAGATCTGAAAACTGATGGCTGAGTGTGGGGAGGGGCCCATACCGGTGCTGTGAGGGGGCAGACGGTCCTCCAAGATCCCCGTTTTTTAGGGGGGGTCTTCAAACTGACGGCGGAGTTTCCCTTAAAGAAAGGAGCCCGTACTCCATGTGTAGGGAAACTGGAGTCCTTTCCAGACCTTTTTTGTCAGAAAACTGAGGGCTGTAGCCCGGCTAAACTAAAGTAATCCCCACATCAGGTAGGGAACATGGGAAGTTGTAGTTCAAGGGCAATGGAAGAGACCCCCTTGGATAAATTACTTGAGGACGAAAGGCAAGTGCCTGTCCTGACTGGAATGAATAAAAAAGAAGCAAAAAGAATTTGCAAAAAGTGGGCCTTATTGCAGGATGACATGGGTAGACAAATTTGGCCTGATAGCGGTACTTTAGATGATAAAACCCTGAAAGCACTTAGAACACGCATTAACCCCAGCCAAATACCCTATTGGTACTGCTGGGCTGAACTGGCTAGGACCAAAGACCTCACCGAGGGAAAAGATCAGGAAAATCCTGAAACCCATTCCCTGGAAGGAAAGACTGAGGCACGGATTATGGCTCCCCTTTTAAGCAAACCAGTGCCAGTTAGAACTAGGAGACAATTAGAATACGTTTTTACCCACACTCCCTTCTCTGCCTCTGACTTGGTCATCCAAATGAATACCCCAGCTTTCAGGGCTGATCCTCAAACAGTAATTCAAACCCTGAAATCCATCACANAAAAGGATACCCCAGCTTTCAGGGCTGATCCTCAAACAGTAATTCAAACCCTGAAATCTATCATAGACAGCCATAAACCATACCTGGGGTGATATGACCCAGCTGCTACAAGTCTTTCTAACTAAAGATGAACTATTAAAACTGTTTGAAAAAACAGACCATGAAACAAACCCTGGCATCAACCCCAGCACTGGGGCTACCTGTCTATAGTAAACTTTTCACCTTATTTATCCATGAACAATTAGGTTTTGCTTCTGGTGTTCTGACACAGCCTTCTGGACACACACATCGACCAGTCGCTTACTATTCTGTAACCCTAGATCCAGTAGCTAAAGAGGCTGTCCCCTACTTAAGAGCCATGGCTGCTACAGTTGAACTTGTGAAACGATCTAAGGCTTTAGTACTAGGACATCCACTATTGCTGAAAGTTCCCCATGAAGTTTTTGCAATTCTCTTAAGCTTTCGCTCAGCAGTGTTTGGCTTAAAAGCTGAAGCTGAACTTTTTACCTCTGATCACATTACATTTGAGAGATGTAATACTCTAAATCCAGCTACCCTGCTCCCCACAGAACAGGAGGAAAGTAATCTCCATGATTGCCTCCATTTAGTGCATGATGTGGAACGACCCCGGTCCAATTTAACAGATAACCTTCTATAAACCCCCAACATTGAACTCTTCACAGATGGTTCCTCCTACATGCATGAGAACAAAAGAATAACAGGAGCAGCTGTAGTCTCCCTACAAGAAATCATCTGGGCTTCCCCCCTTCCCCCCTCCCACAGTGCCCAAGCAGCTGAGCTTATAGCTTTAACTAAAGCGTGTGCAGCTGCAAGGAACCAATCTACTAATATCTATACAGATTCCAAGTAGGTTTTGGAGTCTGCCATGCAACAGGAGCTCTATGGAAACAACGGGTTTTTTTAATTTCACCTGGACAACAGATAGTACATACACCATTAGTAGCAATACTATTAGAAGCCATCCAATTACCACAAGTGCTAGCAGTCATCCATTGTAAAGCCCACCAAAAAGATGACTCTACAATAACAAAAGGAAACCAATATGCAGATGCAACAGCCAAATAGGTGGCAACCAAACCACTACCTCACACAATCATAACACCAGCCTTAACAACTAAACCAGAAATACCAGACACACAATTTCTAGATAAAGGGGAATCTAAACAATGGGGGAAAAATTTTCAGCAGTTTTTGAGCAAGGATTTTGAAGAGTGCCAGATGGCAGACCTATAGCCCCACGACATCTCCTTAGGCTAATTTGCCAAAGACTACATACAAAGGGACATTGTGGCACACAAGCTATGATGGATGCGATCAGGAGGTTTTGGTATGCACCTGGTGCCTATAGTGAGGCTACAAGAATAGCCACAACTTGTCAAACCTGCCAAGCAAATAATACCACCTCGAGAAAAGCAATTCATGAAGGAGGAAGATCCTGGGCACAGAAACCATTTTAAAAGATCCAAATGGATTATATACAACTATCTAAGGCAAATGGGTATCAATATGCCCTTGTCTGCAAGGACCAACTAACCCACTGGGTAGAGGCTTTCCCATGCCACCATGCCACTGCCCTAGAAAAAGCCAGACACCTCCTCAAGGACATTATGCCTTGATTCGGGGTCCCCACCATTCTGGACATGGATAGGGGAAAACACTTCATAGCACAAGTCCAGGCTTTGGGCATCACCCAAAACCTCCGTGTGCCCTTATCTCTGACATCATCAGGAGCCGTGGAGAGAGCAAACAAAGAGGTGAAGACCCTACTGAGCAAACTCTGTCAGGGGACACACCTCTCCTGGCCACAATTGCTCCCAATTGCTCTTTTTTATATCAGAACTAGATCAAGACAGGACATAGGTATTTCCCCCTTTGAGATTCCTTTTGGTCGACCCCCCCCCGATACCCTACAACGTCTTAATCCTCATTCCCTCTTCCTAGATAAGGGGGATAGGGTTCTCTCTTCTTATCTTACAGCCCTGCAAAAGAGACTACAGACCCTCAGGACCCAGAGTGCACTGACACAGACCTTACCCCTGATAGAAGCCCTGCACCCATATGAACCAGGAGATTGGGTGTGGATCAAGTTCTTCACCAGAACCTCACCTTCACAGCCCAGGTGGAAAGAACCCTACCAAGTCTTACTAACTACACACCGCTATAAAGGTTGCAGAATGAGACTCTTGGATTCATTGGACACACGCAAAGTCATAGACCATAGCCAAACTTCTCCATTTTTTTTCTTTTTTCCTTTTTTTTTTCTTCATATTTTTTTTTAACAAAGAAGAGACTTTTAGCCACACCTTTTAATAATTTTTGATACTTGACCTATGCCCTTTTTTTTTTTAACATTTTTACATCGTACAAAAAAAAGGGGGGGTGGAGGGAAGAAAAGGAATCTAGCAATGGGAAACATGAAATGCAATATATACCATGTATTATTATCTGTAACAATTGTAACACTTCTAACACAAGCAACTGCATTCCTGGAACCAAAGCTGATGTCCCAGAGGAAAGATTTTGAATGTGAATATTTAGCAAGTGTACGGGGAAGAACTTCAACACCACTAACAGTGTGTGATTTCTTAAGCAGGAGCGGAAATCAGTAAGTGCGGGTTAAGACATCTTAACCACATGAGCTACACTGGATAAGAAAAGGTGGTGTGTTGATAGTTGTGTGAAGTAGTGGGCAAAACCCATGACCACATGACATCATTGAACTTCCACCACATGTTTAGAAACCTTCCTGACTCTCATACGAAAGGCATTTATTATTTTTATAGGCTTGGGGGCTTACTCTACAAAAACCAACAGACCACACCATGTAACATCCCTACTACATTTTGGTGGCAGTAGACAGTCAACCACCACTTCTTGAGAGAGGGGGTTGCTTAATGTCACTAGGGTGTCAGTGCATCACCTAGGGTCACAGAATGCACTAAGTTGCCTCAGCAACGACAGAACTAAAATTATGCAATTTACACAGAGACCATAATTCATTCTCATATAGTTACCTGACAGCTGGGATCCTCACCAGGGTGGATTTTCCTTTGTGGCTTAAAAGTCCTACTCAATGACCTTCCTGCCAAATGCCACCAAATGACCCTTATGCACCTTGAGGTGAGAGAAGTTACATGCTTATGCCATCCTTTACAGAGACGGCACAGAGAGCTCCTTGTCAAACCTTACACCAGACTGGTTGACTGTAACAGTCTCCCTATCTCACCAAAGCTAGGAATGTGTCTCATTGGCTATATCCCTGGTAGGTGGTACCTGGATTGCAGTTATTGCGAAATTCTAGAATCGTGAATAGACCTAGCATGTACCCCTAGCAAAAGGCTTGATTTCAACCCTTCCATGCCCTGAATGCCCTTAACAAGAACTGAGGGGAGGTCTGATAAGCCACTCTGGAGAATAGGGGCAGCAATTAGACTTCCTCCTCGTTGAAGCCACATAATTTATGCTGCCGAAACATTCCACGGGATGTTGTTGCTTTCACCTTAACGAAACCACAGGACTCATAGAGAGGGACATCCACCATCTGAAAGAGCTAGCTCAAAAAATTGGTCATGAGCAATCATTCCTGGACTTTTTCATGGCTCTTCTCATGGATTACCAGACATCCATTGGCTCAAATCCTTATTAACCAACCAGTAGTAACTATTTGTTCTTTGGAGCCCTCATGTGTTGCCTCTGTCGATGCACATACCCACCCACTGCCTTATTAGTTACCACCGCCTTTTTTTAGGGGGGCCCCCCCCTTGTCATCCCCTCTCAGAAGAGAAATACTTGGAAAAGGAGGAGACAGGCGACCATGCTGATGATGCCAGATTCATCACGAATACCAAAGTATACCCAGACACTCAATCAGATGGCCGCCCTCTGGTATAAAAAAAAAAAAAAGAAGGATTGTGGAAAAAGGGATTTCACGAAGTGGCAGTTAGCTGTCACAAAAAAAAAAAAAAACAAAGGAAAAGCCCAAGGGGAACATTCAGCGTTAGCCAAGGAAAATCGAAACTTAAGCCATAGGAAAAGGAATCACATAAGAAAGTATTAAAGAATCCTCCCTACAGAACAAAAGTTTCCTAAGTAGTAATTAAGAAAACTAGGACAAATTGGGAAAGAGGAAACAAAAAGATAGATTTAGGAAAACCCTTAAAAAAACGAACCATACCAAAATAAGCAAATATAAACGATGATGAAAAGACACAAGGAGATATACAATTAACAAAAGGACAGACAGCGAGATTGCCACAAACAACATGAAAAACTATCTTTAAGCTAAAAAAGAGATTACAGAAACCAATAATACAATTTTGGCCACCCTGCGGAGTTTTGCCTTCCGCATTCCCATGGAGTAAGTTGCCCCGTTCCAATATGGTTTAATAAAGTGTTATCAAACTCAAAGCAGGATTGAAACATTAGGCACAAATAACAAACACTCACAAAAATAACTTACAAAAGGGAGAAAGGGGTATAAAAAACCAGGGACTTTTACCATAAGAAGGCTAGTGTTAACCAGGATTGCAAGACTTCTCGCTGTTCTCCGCCTTCCTTGAAAATTAAGAACAGATCTCAGCGTCTTCCTGAAAAATAAAAAGATCCAGCTTTCAAGCAGTTGTCTGTATCCTTGCGCTGGAGCTCTCCCAGCGGGAAAATTGAATCCTCTAAAGAAAGGCATTTTGACACCTTTCAACAGTTATTAAAAAGTTTAGTTTAAAATTCAAACCTTTATTGTCAATGCACAACATGTGTACAATGAGATTGAATGAGCCTCCCTTGGTGCAGCCCACCCAAGAACACAGAATACATCTCAATAAATAAAAAGAAATCCCTAACCTCAGATAAGTAATAAACTAGCATACATTACCCCAAACATATATCTATATCTATATACAGTATCTATATCTATATATACCAGTGGTGGGATTCAATTTTTTTTTTTACTACTGGTTCTATGGGCGTGGCTTGGTGGCAATTTCCACTACCAATTCTCCAGAACTGGTAGAACCTGCTGAATACCAGAACCTGCTGAATACCACCTCTGATATAAACATAATACCACTCACACATCATCACAAAATCTCCATAACTGTCAAGCCTATAAACTTGAAATTTGGCACATATGTTCCTCTTGGCTTCTAGGTGCTCACTAAGAAAGGATTTTTTGAAATGACCATCNATATTATTATTAACACACTCTGATGCTAAGGAGTTCTATTCCCCTTCCCCACCTGAAAAGAAATCTGTTCCAAATGCAAAACACAAGCAGAGGAGTTTCAGTTTCAGAGCAGCAACCAGCTTTAGTACAGAACAGTTGAGCTAAGCCACACCTAGGCTTCTTGCTGTCTCCTTCTTGCTCACGAGCAAATACTGTTTCAGTTTCAAAAACATCCCTCAACTCTCTCACACACTGATTGGATGCTAGCCAGATGAATCCGATGGGTGCTGGTAGGCAGAGGCACAATTTTTTCTCTTATTTTCCTCTCCAAAAATTGAGCCCGACCACATAATTTTGTAGCGAAGTACAGGTATCAAGCTAGTATATAATATTACACTGGTTTATACACTGGCTCTGTAAGTCTATCACATTAAGCCTAATTGTGATGTTAGGTTGCATTTAGTAGTCTGATGGCCCATGGATAAAAGCTATTCTTCATCCTATTGGTCTGGCTGGCTCTGCTTCTATATCTCCTGCCTGATGATAGGAGAATAAAGAGATTCTGTCCAGGATGTGAGTCGTCCCCTCACTCTGCTGAGACAGCGGGACCTGGCAATTTAATCCACTGGAGTTAGGGGGCAGCCTATGATTTTTTTTTGTCACCCTCTGTAGTGCCTTCCTGCCTGCAGCTGTTAAGCCAGCATACCATACCATGGCACAATATGTGAGGGCGTCTTCTTTCGTGGACTGGTAAAAGGAAGTCATCAACCATTGTTCCACCTGGTTTTTCTGCAAGACCCTAAGGAAATGGGGCCTCTGCTGGGCCTTTCTAATCACCTGGGATGTGTTTTTTTTCCAGGTGAGATCATGACTAAGGTGCACTCCCAGGAATTTGAAAGAGGAGAGAGCTTCTCCACACAGCCCCCCTTGATGTAGAATGGGGCAAGTTCCTCTCTCTGCTTCCGGAAGTCCAACACTATCTCCTTTGTCTTGCTGGTGTTTAGGTGCAAGTTGTTTTCTGAGCACCACGTAGATAACTTCTGGACATTTTCCCTGTATGCTAACTCGTCCCCTCCTGTAATAAGAACCAGCATGGTGATGCAGTGTCATCTGCTGGTTTAAAAGTTTAAATCAAATAGAGTTGGCAATTTTCCAGAGACCCATGTATACCCCACAAATGCTTTGTATGACCCCCAGAAACCTCTAGAAGCCATCCAAAAATTGCCACTTAAGTTTACAAATGACAAAAGAACATTATTGAATTCATTAGATTGTCAATTGTATGTATTCTCTGAATTGTAAGTGTATCATATTCTAAAAAAATATTCTTCATATTTCCCTAATCCATAACCAACTGCTATAATGAGCAGAAGCCAAAAGTAGCCTAATCAATTGTGAATTACTTACAAAATCTCAAGATTGTTGTGGTCTCTCACAAAGCTTGGACCAGCTCTTCTATTAAGCAGAGTGAGATGTTGAGACCCAGGGAAAGATTGAGAAGTGCATATTGTTTGTCCACTCTGTACACTGCTAAAGACTATTACTTCCAGGTGCAATGCAATACTGCATGTTACTCATTGTCACAAGTGAATTTAGAATTCAACATCTACATATATGTGATGACTCGGCTTCATTTATTCTTCATTCAGAAAGCAATATATATTTTCCTCTCTGAATAAAGAGCAATATAAAAAGAGTCTGTATTTAGACTGAAAATACAGATCAGGTAGATTCGCACTTCTACCCTCCATTTGGTTTGAGACTGTTTGACTTAGCATGATTGCCAAACCCTGCCATTATGGCTTCTTCAAACCCTATAGTTATAACCAACTAAACACAATATCTGAACCCAAGAGATTCTAACTGCTAGGAAGTGTTATTCATTGTGGTCTCCACATCACCTTTATGGAAAATGTGGAAGTCCATTGTTATTGTATAACTGTTGCTTTTTCAATAGTATATTTTGGGTGGTAAAAATATATTAACTTAGAAGTAAGCTATCCTGAATTCATCATGCTTGTTTTTAAGGAATAATCCAGAGGATTTCAACAATGGAATTCTATGTGTACCAATTCAAAAATAAACACCATTAAGTTCAATGGACAGTGTACAATACATGAATTTAGATTCTTGCATTTTCCGAAATGAATTACAGAAATCCTCTGCTTGGATTATGGTAGATTGGTTGCCCTGACCTGGGTAACCTGCAGATGTCTTGGAACTATAACTAGCCATCAGGGAGAAGGTTATGTTAGATATTGACCTAGAATAAAGGAGTAGTATAGAATTCTTTATTGGCCAAGTGTGATTGAACACACATAATTTGTCTCTGGTGCATACGCTCTCAGTGTACATACAAGCAATAAATGATAAATCATGATCATAATCATAAATACAATAATCATAAAGCATAAGGTACAACATTCAGTGATATAAATTCTTTGTGTAGCAGGACAACAATTCAATATAGCTTGCCTGATAAAGCAAAGTTTGATTCTTCATCTAGTGCTTATATGTTACTGTGTCCATACTCCTAGCACGCATTAAAAAGAAGAGGAAAAAAACCATTAACAAAATAATGTGGGTGGAAAGTGTTTTGTTCGGAAAACACACGAGGTAGACCGGGTTCCAACAACAAAAG
>BHFT01009169.1:0-24736 GCA_004320025.1 Laticauda laticaudata
GCACCCATGTAAGAAGGACAGGGCCCACCATCCACCCCCTGGCCTGACTCGCTCGCTGGGGGATCTGCATGCTCGGACGCTGACTCTTCTGGTGCTGGGGCTTTTTCTGCTGGGGCTTACTCTGGCTGCGGCTGCTCCTGGTGCTGGGGGCTTCTGCTGGAGCTTACTCTGCTGGCCGCTGCTCCTGGTGCTGGTGCGTCTGCCTGGTGCTTACTCTGCTGGCGCTGCTCCTGGTCCTGCTGTGCTTCTGCTGGTGCTTACTCTTCTGGGCGCTGCTCCTGGTCTGCTGATCCTGCCTATGCTTCCTGGTCCTGCTGGTGCTCCTGGTCCTGCTGGTGCTGCTGGTCCTGCTGGTTCTCCTCATCCTACTGGTCGCTGCTGGTGCTTCTGGTGCTTTTACTCTGCTGTGCTGATCCTGACTCACCTGCTTGGTGCTGCTGTGTTGTCCTGTGCTTGCTGGTGCTGCTTTTGCTGCTTCTGTTGTTTGTTGCTGCATGCTGGTGGTGGTGGTAGTGGTGGAACAGCTCCCTAGAACTCGAAGCCCTGCTCTGATGGAGGGCCCAGATGGCCCTGCCAGAGGAGAAGAGGCCTATGCGTGACGGGAGAGGAGGTAATCTTCATCGAAGCAGGAACATGAGGATGAGGTGCTGAATGGTGAGGGAGAATGAGTATTATTGGCGGAAGGGACACAGGCTCCTATTGAGACACCAAAAGGAAAGCCAGGCTGCTTGGAGACGAAAGGCGCGAGGACCTGGGCTACACTTCAGAGGTCTCCTCGGCTGGTGGAATGCAACATGCACACTGGTACGGAAAAGCTTGCATCTCAAGAAATCTGGCCAGGCCACGGTCAAGCTGACAGGACCAGGAGAACTACATGATGGCCAAGTGCAGCTCTTGAGGTGAGATCTAGGACCACCAAGGAGCAGCCCCTCTGGACAACCTTCTCTCTCAGGCAGCCGAATCAGAGAGCCAGTCTCTTCTGGCCAAGATTTGTCAGCTCCTGTGTCCAGGCAGGTTCTGTGGGAGGCGTCCCACGACGGAGAACCCCCCGACAGCCTGCACTACCCATGGTGGAGCGGGTGGATGACCCCCTGACGAGTTGGGAGCAAGGAGAGGGGCACTTCCACCACCGAGGACAAACCACAATCCACCCAGCACCACCTCCAACAGAAGCACCTCAGAGAGCCAGATACCGGAAGGGCAGAGCCACACTGTCCTGCTCGCGGAGATCAGGAGCGACACCATCAAAAGAAGCGTGAGACTCCTCTCTCAGCTGGTACAAACCAACATAACCACCCTCAATAACCTACGTCCAACCAGACGGGCCTCATGAAACATGTCCTGAAATCACAGTACGCAGATCAAGAACAGGATCAACCCGGTACTTTTCTAACCACCAACCCTCCAGGCCCAGCCTGAACCTGTTTCCGACCCATGTCCAGATCTGCTCCTCCAACCCAAGGTGAATCGTCAACAGTCCTTCCAAACGGCTTTCCACAGGCCCCATCTACAAGGCTACGATACCAAGGAGTTCGCATCATAAGCAGCCCTTCCCAGTCCAGGCACCAGGTACATTGCACGCCACCAGTGCCACGACGCCACAGATGCCGCCCACACCACTGATGCCACGCCATGCACAGATGGCCACGATGGCACAAGATGCCACCACACCAACAGATTGCCACCGGACGCCTCACCTCGCTCACTGCATGACCAGACAGTGCCCACTACACTCCTCCTTCCTCCACCCCACAGCCAAGCACGGCCTCAAGACATCTGTCATCGGTCTTGGGAACTGACACCCTGCATGTCCTGGGGAAAGGGACTCTTCAACAAATCACGAGGACTGGAGCCCAGCTATCTCATTTTTCCACTTAGCACGCATTCGCCCTTGTGTCCTCTCGGGGCCAGGCCACCCAATGGTGCTCGAGACAGCATTCCAGCAGCAGCCACCTCCACAGCATTGGACCTCACCCCTGAGACTATGGGCATGCCTCAGAGTGACTGAGAAAGAGTGCCAGAGACTGGGTTTTGCTACTGTTGACTTTTATCTTTGCTTGGGAACTTACTTGGGGTCATTTTCTTTTACCCCCAGTTTGTTATTACAAAAAAACTTAATACTTTTTGCTTTACAATTTTGCGCTTCAGCTCTCTTTTAGTCAATAAAGTACATATAAGTTGGATAATACTTTTAGCAAATGGTTTACGAGTCGCTTTGCAGTGGTCAAGGGATACCTTTGGGATGGGTAAGGATAGCAGTGGGATGGGCAGGGTACCTGTGGAATGGGTTAATAGCTGTGGGATGGGCAGGGGATACCTGTGGGGGTGCCCCCCTGGGCAGGGATACGCTGTTTGGATGGGTAAATTAGCTGTGTGGATTGGTTTAAGATAGGCAATGGGATGGGCAGGGTATACCTGTGGGATGGGTAATAGCTTGTGGGATAAGCATGTAAACTCCAGGTGGGCAAGCATAGGATGGGAACTGAGCATGGTCCAACACTCTCAGGTGGCCAGCAGGGCCTTATCCGATGTCCCTATTGTTATACAATAACAATATAATCAAGTCATCCACCATGTCCATACATAAAACACAACTTTTATTTAATGGACCCTGTTTCATATGTAGGGCCACTCAAAGACATACATGGCACAATCTCATCTGTGGTGATGAGAACGGCTGAAAGGAAGCATCCATTAAGCATCTACCATCCTGTCTGCCAACTCCCACTGCTCCAGCTGGGGAGTTGCACCAGTGTTTTTACGAGGTTGCGCTGCTTCTTCGCCTCACAGTGAAGCTCTGTTGGGGCTTGCACATCCACAGTGTCTATCAGGTTTCGGCCCTTGCCTCCATTCACACCAGGCTCGCCCATGTCCCCATTGCCTGTTCGATGGTTCAGGAGCCCTGGTTCCTGCAAGAAAATGGGCTAAGCGCGGTGGCGCCATAGAAGATTGTGCAGGATGGCAGCTAAGGCTTACAACAGATAGCGGCTTCCTCACGGTCTGTGTGTTATGAGGTGGCGTCTCGCACTGGTGTGTTGAGACACGAGTACTGGAACTTAGTGGGGGCTCAGGATTGCTGTGAGGCGTTCTCCACCACCTGCCTTGCCCTGGACAGCGTGTAGTTGAAGATCCTTCTCTTGCTCGGTGAGGCATCTGGAAAGTGTAAGGGCTTCTATGAGGGAGGGAGGTTCTGAGCAGAATGAAGGCGTCATCCCGCACAATGAAGTAGGGCACATCTTGTGTGTCTTGGGCAGGGGGTCGGATCTGAAAGCCTATAAGTAGGTTGCATTTCACAGCCTCTCCTTGGAAGGTGACTCGCATTGTATACTTGGCGTATGCTGAAAAGATGAGCCATCTGCCTTGAAGCATCGTGTAACATGAACTTGTAGTCAGGCATCGACCAATGCGAAGAGGATGATGCTGAAAGGAAGCCCTTGTCAATTGAAATAAGTGGACCTGGACTTGGCTGGAGCTTTGCAGGGCCACGTGGTTGCATTCTATGGGCTCAAACGGTGTGGAGAAGTTTCCACTTCTGATACCACTTACTCTGGCAAACTTTCTTCCAGCCTTCTTCAGTGGAGGGGCATTGAGGAGCTCCTCTAAGTATTCTTCAATGATGGCCTGCAACCACTTCTCTGACCTATAGCTTAGATTTGTTATGTGGTGTTGGCAACCACACTCCAGCCATACTGCATGCTGTGTTGTGTGGGTCCAGAGGCCAGGTGGCAGCAGAGTCAGTGTTCCACCTTGAGTCGCAGGGTGCCAGGCTGGGCCGGAAAGTACTGTGAGACTTGTTCTGTGAGAGGCTGGGTCTCAGTGCTCAACTTCGTATTTATTATAACATTGGGCGCCAATCACTCATGAATGTTCTGGGATGCACGAGAGGGTCCTCGTTCGCTCAGCTCCACATCAGCTTGTATATAGGGATTCAGTCCTTGCAACTGCGTCTTCTCACGATCCAGATCTTCGCGGTACCAGACAGCTCGTGGGACGCCTCCTTTTCCTTGCCGTAGAACAAGTTGAGGATCGCTGTGGAGGGCTTCGCACTGTTGTAGAATGATGGCGGACGTCAAGAAGGAGTGTGCGACAATACCTATGAGGTGTGAGAAGTGACTGTGTGCAGGATGCTGTGGAAGAGCTAAGATGAAGGCTGAGAGAGGTGCATGCAGGGAGGGCTGCTAGGAAGACACTGAATTAGGTGAGAGATTCCAGGTGATTGATCTACCCCTTTTTATAGGAAAATACTAGGTTTTCCGCTAGGTGTCCTTTTGCATCCTCCTAGGCATCCTGCAGCTCCTAAATATCCGAGATACGTCCTATAGCAACAGTTTTTTTCTAATGTTTTAATGCTTTATATGCGAGCTGAATCCGCTTTCATCCTTTCTACGTCCATGCTACTAATGCTTTGCGTGTCTGTTCTGCATCTGTTTCGCTTCGCTCCCTGTGTCCCCCGTTTTTTCTGCTGGAGGCGGATGAGAGTTTGCGCGAAATGTGCAGCGGATGCTTAGTGGATACTAGCAAGACGCGCGTACGGACTGACTACTTGGACATCTAAACGGATTTTCCCCTGTATGCGGTACGATGGTATGTCTAACAGACGCCGTTGCATACATTTTCCACCCTCAAAAAAAGTTTGTGCAGCTACAAGAAACTGATGTTTTTGGGTGATGAAAACATGTCAGTAGAAGATGTTCTGGCATGCTGGACGGAGAGTGAGGGAGAGGATGCAAACAACGGCGGCAGTGGGAGATACAGAATGGAGTTTTCTCAATTAACCATGGATAGCAATTGTTTTTCTCTCATTTTACAAGGTGGCACTCTTTCCATCCGGTTGGTGCTGTGTGTTAGGCAAGAGGGGCTTTCCATTAAGATCTCCTCTTTTTGTCTTTCTCCATGTAAACTGTCATTGGATTTATGATCTGGCCAGTAACTTGTTTCCTATTTCAATTTCTTTGTAATATTAGAGATCAGTTTCCATTTACATCCATGTCCATAATCTATTTCTGGAACCATGATGCATATCTATTTGGAGTAAGAAAGTGTATTGTTTTATTTTTCTGCATTTCTCTCTGTCCATGCATCTTCTTAAAATTTATTTCTTCTATTATTTGGACGAAGGATTGTTGGGCAATGTCTTTCTAATATTCTTTGTTGTTTTCTGTGTTTTATAGACAATTTATCAATTAATTATTTTCATTAAACACCTCCCTCATACAAATATTAACATAGTCAGTTCAATTATCTTTCATATTAAGGTTTCCTGTACAATTCTTCTTGGTTATTGTTTTGGCAAGGTGGCACGTATAACTTCACGCGTTCTATTTTTACAAGCGCTCGCTCTCAAGTTTTTGTTCAAGTGAGAGATCAAGGAGATATCGTTCTTTTTTTTTGGACATTATTGTCCATTTTTATCTCCGACCAGAGATCGCTTCACCATGCAATCATTGTATAAATTTGTTCCGCGGCGGGAACTTGTATCTCAAATATATAGGACTAGCTCACCTCTTTTTTATATCGTGTTCAATGCTGATAGGCCAATGGCTAGGGGTAGAAGTAGAGTAAATATTATCTTTATAATTTGGTTGTTTCAGTATTTGTCCTTTAATATAGTAGACTGTTCCTGGTAAGAAGATTCATGATCAAAATTTTAGTTTTCTCTCGTTTATGAAATATCTGTGCTGTGTGTCTTTTAGTAGCTAAATTAAATCGCATTTAAATTAATTGTAATCATAAGATTTTGACGTGGTGAGGTCATTTTTACACATTATAAGAAAAGAGATTTGTTGACTGCACTTTCACGTAGTATTCTATGTACTTTAGCTTTCATCGTCTAACTCTCTGGGTACATTTGAACCGCCTATGGCCTTCTGCTCTCTTTTTTCAGTTGCTTGTTACACATTTCCTTCTTGGAATTTGATTAATGTATGATCTTATATACTTTTTTACTTGAGTATCCTTCTCTTTTCCTCTTAGATATTCTAGATAGAATCACCGTTTGCTTTTTTCAACTGTGTCAATTCCTCGCTGTCTTTGTCTTTCCTGCCAGGGTGAAAACATGAGAGCCGTCTCATCGCGCTCACTCCACCATCCTGTAGTTTTGTGCCTCTGAAGTAACTCTTATGGTCAAAAATAGATATTCTCTTCTCATCTCTGTCACCCCTTCTCGGTACTTGTTCAGTACACAATTTCTTCATCTTTATGACTTTTAACGTTTCATACTTCTCTCTTGCCACCTGCAGTATCTGTGTTTTAATAGTTTTTCTTTTGGTGAATCTAGCACATATGAACTTCTCTTGGTAATTTTATTCTCATTGTGTATCTTCTGTAGACCACAAACGCTTCATCCATTCCAATATCATCATCCTCTCTTTAGTTAGCTCTATTTTTATGCTTCTGCCATAGATTTCTATCACTATTTTCAGCAAGGGTTTTCCACTCCTTTTCTTCTTCTATATTTTTGGAATCTAAGAATAGAATTCTGACCCTGTCATTTTCCCATCCCAATGAACCCCTTTTGGACATTTTTCAACTGCACTCAATCGAGTGTCAATATCTCAATTTGTTTATCTTTTGTACATCTTGCTCTTCAATTTTTCTTGGAATCTTATCCTCATATTTCATCATCATCTGTTGGATGTTCTCAAACTTTCTTTTCTGTCTTTTTCGGTTCTTTTGCTTGATTATTCCCAGTTCTCTTTTCAATGTTTGTCTGTTTTTTGCTTGTATACTTTTCGAAATTCCTTGCCTCAATCATCTGGAGTGTCACTTCCTATTCTGTTTCCTCTCCTGTTTGTTTGTATTGATTGCTGTCCTCCAGATGGTGAAGAGGAAGAAATTGGTATTGAAGAAACTGTGGCTGCTGTCTTTCTACTCATCTTGCAATACTTGATAGAAAAAACAAAACAAGGGCCTAACCACATCAAACAAAAACAAAACACCACACACCTAACCCTAACCACACCAACAAAAACAAAAAGAGAAAAAGGGAGAGAGGGAAAAAAATATTCAGGCACTTGTATACTTTAATCCAACTGGTTTCAATTGTATAAAAATGTAAAAAGAAGGGGTGAAAAGGGAAAAAAAGAGAAAACGATTTAAAAAAAAAAGAAAAAAGAAATCTGTATATTTCACTTGGAAAAGAAAAAAAAGTAGAGCAGAAAAAAAAGGAAAGAGGGAAAATATACTCTAATTCCTAGACCAAAAAGCTAAAGTCCAACCATAAAAATCCAAATGAAGGGGAAGTAAAAAAAGATAACCAGCAATTCTGCCAAAAAACAAAACACTGCCACTAAGTATCCAAGGCTCTTTAATCAATCAAAACAGAGGTTTCAGTTCTCTTCTCAAGGTCACTTCAATCTTCTTTCTTTCAATTTCAACTGCAGACTCTGGCTATCAATAGTTTCACAGAGGAGCACCTGTCAATCTACCATGCTCATCCCAGTATCTTTTCAGTAAAAATCTCAGAATCCTTGAATGTAACACCAATGTATAACAAATGAAGAAAACAATATATCCAAGCCTCTAGATGGCAGTGTTACTTATTTCCCTTCACTTTCACTTCCCCTCATATATCCAAAGCCAGGAGGAAAGTCATTAGGAAAAAAGGAAAAAGTAGAACATCAAATGAAAAACCTAAAAAAAAAGAATCCTAATCAAAAGAGACTTTCAAAAAAATTATTTAAAAAATGAAAATTCAGAAAAAAGACCAGTCTAATTTAAAATTGATAAGTTTTTACCAAATTTCAAGTTCCAATAAAAAGGAAAAAAACCCCTTCAGTTTAATTTAAGTTTAATTTTGCCACTTAACCTCTTTTATCTTCACTTTTAATTTCACTTTAAGTCTTTTAGGGTATTCTCTCCCAAAAATAGTAAGTAGAAATATATCTCACCAAACTGATATACTTTCTTTCCAGCTTTCTTCCTTTCCGGAGCTGTCCCAGCTTCAGCAACTTAATGGCTGCCTTTTTCTGCCCATCAGAAAAAAAGGGCTTCTCCTGGATATACCAGGGAGACTTTGTGATGTCCCTGGGATCGACAGAATGTCCCCTTCTCTGTCACCATCTCTACAGGATGGTTTAGGTCCGATGGGACCATACAGCAGAGGAGCTATCAGCGGCAATCTTGGAGCCTCAAGATCGCATGTCATACAGTCGTGACATCTGCTCCAATATTTATTGGTGATAGTAGATCACTTGACTGGATGGGTTGAGGCTTATCCAGTCATGAGAGTCACTGCAGCAGTAATCACCAAAAATATATTGGAATAATATATAAATATGAGATAGTGGAAGCTATAGCAATTCATTTTACTGTAAAGGTGCTTTAATCAATCATGGACTGTGAGAATTCAGTGGAATGTGAATTCATCTATGTATAGGATGTCAGGTATACAGGGGGAAGGGATGACACAGTTTCAGGTTTCAATAAATTCCAGTGAAACACAGGATGAATACATTTAAGATTTTTAGGTAACTCCAGTTGTACAATGACTGGATTAATTACTTTACAATTGGGAATGGCCATGCATATTTAAGACTCAGGGTTTTTTTTATTGTGGGGTGGACTGTAAATACTTTGTGAGAGGTAAATTCTATCATGTACTTTCAAATCTTTTGGCTTCACATGTTTTTTGTTAGCTTGTTTCTTATATGTCTGATGTGTTTTCTCCAGTACTTTATGGGCAACTGGCCAAGTGTTCTGCAGTTGAGCTATCCACTCTGTTAAAGAGGTTATGCATGGTTTCTCTTGAGGAAACTCTGGCACAGCTACAAAGTCCTGACTTAAATGAGGTGAATCCTATGTTACTATGCACAGAATTTTTTATGCTACCTCTGCAAAAGACAAAAGTCCAATTGTCCAATTGTCCTGATGGTAATTAATGTAGCACCTGAGGTACTGTTCCAGGACTCAGTTGGTTCTCTCATACACCCTGTTAGTTTGGGGGTGATGGGAGGAGCTAAAGCCCAGAGCAGTTCCCAACAACTTAAAAAATTCCCACCAAAACTGTGATGTAAATTTCATTCCTCTATCTAAAAGCCCTGTCACACTGCCCAACAGATGCAAAACGGACACAACGGACAAGCAAAATGTTCCATCCGTTGTTATCCGCTCTATCCCGCCTCTCAAAAGGGGCAAAAATATGCATAACCGGAGCAGATAACACGGACGGGGGGAGGACGCAGCGCGGATGGAAAGCGGAGCGGAATGAAGCCTAAGCAGATGGAAGCGATGGAGTGGATGGCACATCCGCTAGGCTTCCGGGGACCTCCAGCAAAGCGGACGTGGAATGGAAAGAGCGGATGCAGAGCGGATACACAGCGGATGAAGCGGATGCACAGTGGAAGCCTAATGGATGCCTGGCGTTAATTGCGCATCGCGGGGGGGATGCATTGCATAAGCCCCGCGGATATAACGGAAGCAGCTCGGAAGCAGGTCAACCATTCAGAGGAAAGACCTGCTGCCAGACAACATTGACTGCCTTGCCTGTCCTGCCTGCATGTCTGCCTGCAAGCCTTGCTGCCAGCCTTGCTGCCAGCCTCTGCTGCCAGCCTTGCTGCCAGCCTCCCTGCCAGCCTCCCTGCCAGCCTCCTGCCAGCCTCCCGGCAGCCTGCCTTCCAGCCTTGCTGCCAGCCAGTCTGCCTGCCAGCCTTGCTGCCTGCCTGCCTGCCAGTTTTGGTTCATGCCTGCCTGCCAGCCTTGGTGCATGCCTGCCTGCCAGCCTTCCTGCCAGCCTTGCTGTCTGCCTGCCTGCCAGCCTTGGTGCCTGTCGCCTGCCCAGCCTTCCTGCCAGCCTTGGTGCCTGCCTGCCTGCCCAGCCTGCCAGCCTGCCTGCCAGCCTTGGTGCATTCCTGCCTGCAAGCCTTCCTGCCAGCCTTGATGCCTGCCTCCCTGCCAGCCTTCCAGCAAGCCTCAGCCATCTGCTGCCAGCCCGTGCAAGAGGGACAGGGCTAGCATCCCACCCCTGGCCCTCAGCTCTGTTTCTGCTGGGCTTCTGCAGCACGGGCTCACTCTTCTGGGGCTGGGCTTCTTGCTGCTTCTGCTTCTGGAGGAGCTGATGACAAGCACTCCAGCACCCAACCACCTCCACAGCAACCTGCACCCTTCACCCGGGACTTAGACGACCAAGAGATACCAGATACTCATTTTTGTCTTATAGCTTGTTGTTAATAAAGTCTATTTTTGATTCACACACTTGTTTCATTTCTTTTTTTTAATAAAGTCTTTCTGGAAACTTTTAGAAATGGTTTAAGCCTTTGCATGCTTGTGGATGGGTTAAGATAGCTGTGGATGGGCAGGGATACCTGTGGGATGGGCAGGGATACCTTTGGGATGGTAATAGCTGTTGGATAGATAAACCTCCAGTGCAAGCATAGTGGGACCGTATGGTCCACCCTCCCAGGTGCCACACCTATGGCCCTTTATTATCAGTAACAATATAATCAATCATCCACACATGTCAACATAAACACAACTCTTATTTAAATGCCCTGTTCATTGTAAGGCCACTCAACATACATGGCACAATCTCATCAGTATGATGAGACAGGCTCAAGGAAGCATCCATTAAGCATATATCATCCTGTCTAGCCACTCCACCACTCCAGCTGGGGAGTTGCACCATGTTTCAGGAGCTTGCGCTGCTTCTCCCTTCACGTGAGGCTCTGTTGGGCTCTTGCACATCCTGAGTGTCTATCAGGTCTCGCCCTTGCCAACATTCTCCCAGGTTCCATGCCCCATTGCCTTGCTGGAGGTCCACAAGCCTGTTCTGCAAGACTGGTCGAGGTGCGCATGAGATTGTGCAGGATGCAGCAAGCCTCACGATGCTCCTCACAGTCTGTGGGAGAATGCTGCATGGTGGTGAGAAGTACCTGGAACCTGTTGGCCAGGATGCCAAAGGCATTCTCCACCACCCGCCTTGCCCTGGACAGCCTGTAGTTTGAAGATCCTCTCTTCATGGGTGAGGCATCTGGAGGTGTAGGGCTTCATGAAGTAGGTTCTGAGGGAGAAGGCGTCATCCCCCACGATGAAGTAGGGCACAATCTTGCGTGTCATTGGGCAGTGGGTCTGGATCTGGGGAAGCCCACGATGAGGTTGCGTTCCAGCCCTCCTTGAGGTGACTGGCGTTGTATACCTGGGCATCTGAAGATGAGCCGCTGCCTGAAGCATCGATGTACATGAACTGTTAGTCAGCATTGACCATGGCGAAGAGGATGATGCTGAAGAAACCTTTGTAGTTGAAATAAATGGACCCCGACTTGGCTGGCGCTTTGCAGGCCACGTGCTTGCCACGATGGCTCCAACGGGTGTGTGGGAAGTTCCACCTCTGATACCACTGCTCTGCAACTTTCTTCCATCCTTCTTCAGTGGAGGGGCACTGGAGGAGCTCCTCCTTGTATTCTTCGATTATGGCCTGCACCACTTCTCTGACCACAATGCTGAATGGTGTTTGGTGGCACCTCCAGCCGTACTGCATGCTCCTGTAGGTGGTCCCTGAGGCCAGGTGGCGCAGAGTGCCACCTTGAGCCCAGGTTCCAGGCTGGGCCTGGAGGTTGGTGTTTGTCTTGGTCAACCTGTGTGTCAGGCGCTGCACAAGTTTGTCAGACATGGCTGGAGGCATCCTCATTAAGTTATGGAATGCACGAGGGTCTTCGTTCCTGAGCTCCACCATCAGCTGTTTGTTCAGTCCGTCCTCTGCTCTTCTGGTGAACCATCTTCGTACCCAAATGCTTCTTGGCTGCCCCTTTTTCTTCCGTAGTAGAATTCACAGAGCCTGTAGATGGCTTCGCACTGTTGCAGAAGGATGGTGGCTGCCAAAAGGACTGTGTTATGATCCATGGTGGACATGACTGGATGCTGTGGAAAGAGGAAGAGGCAGATGAAGGCTGCAGAGGTCTGCACTGCAGGGCTGCTGTTCTGAAAGTGAGATCCAGATGTGTTGCTCCCCTTTTTATGGGCAGTATAGGTGTCCCTTTGCATCCTCTAGGCATCCTCTAGGCATCCTCTAGGCATCCTGCAGACATCCTAATACCGAGATAGGTCCCCCTGTGAACGATTTTTCCATTTTAAAACGCTTTGTTTTCCATGCTGCATCCGCTAGGCATCTGTTTCTGCATCCGTTTTGCATCCATTCCGCTTCCTCCCTGCGTCCGAGCGGATGCGAGTTTGCATGGATGCGCAGCGGATGCCTAGTGGATATAGCGGATGCAAACGGATGCAGAACGGATGCGTTGCGGATGCGTAGCGGATGCATAATGGACGAATTGGATACATTTTCTGCGCAAAAGTTTTGGGCAGCTCAAAAACTTTCTGAGTGGATGAAATGTCAATAGACGGATGCTGGACGGATAGAGAGGAAGCAAAACGGAGGCAGTGAGTATATCGCGTTTTCCAATGGATGGCAGGCTTTTTTGTCCGTTTTACATCCTCTTTGCATCTGTTGGTGCAGTGTGACAGGGGCTTAAAATAATATGCTCAGGTGCACCATGCAACCTATGCACATTATTGTATGGAAGTTATGTTGATGACACCAGTCTTAGACAATGATTCATTTCTAACATTCTTTACTCCCTCATTGGATGTTGGCCTTTTGTTGGAAGTACAGATGAAAACACCACCTGCACTCCTAATTCTTTAACTTTCTCCCCTAAGTGATAGTAATCTCTTGTTATTGTTTATACTTTCATTGTTGTGTCATTGGGTCCCACATGTAGGAGAAGAAAGGGGTAGTAATCCATGGAATTGATTATTTTAGTAAGGAACTCATTTTCATCTCTGAGTTTTGCTCCTGAGAGACTATATAACTCCCTAGATCAGGGGTCTGCAGCCTTAAACAGTCAAGGAATCATTTGGACCCATTTCCCACAGAAAAGAAAACACTGGGAGCTACAAAACCCTTTTGACATCTAAATTGAAGATAACACTACATATATCATTTTTTTTTACCTTTTTGCAATGTATTAAAAAAAAACCTATAGTGTGTTGTATTTATGAAATCAGTGAACTGCTAAAGAGAAAACAGAATTTTATTTCTGCATGCAGCAAAACATTTTGAACTCTGAAAAAAAAAGATGCTGGGTTGAAATAAAATATTTCAAATAAAATATTCAATGTCAATTTGAGTCTTTCTGTAACTGGAACAATTTGGAACTGAACACACTCAAAATCATAGCAATGGTGACAGACTTTAGAAAAAACCCTCCCATACTATCACCTCTTACTGTACTAAACAACACAGTATCAACAATAGACTTTCAAATTTCTAGGTTCTATTATATCACATGATCTAAAATGGACACTTAATATAAAAAATGTCATTAAAAAAGCACAACAAAGAATGTACTTTCTGCGCCAACTCAGAAAGCTCAAATTGCCCAAGGAGGTGATGATACAGTTCTACAGAGAAATTATTGAGTCTATTATCTGCACCTCTATAACTGTCTGGTTTGGTTCTGCAACCCAAAAGGACAGACACAGGCTTCAGAGCTGAGGTGCTATTCAACTGGTTCGCACCTATTCGGGCAAACCAGTAGCGGTTATTTGGCATGGGTCGCCAAACCAGTGGCAATCCCTGGCTGGCCACGCCTCAACCCAGTCTCCCAGTTGCTCATTTGCGATCACTCTCCTAGCTTTCTGTTCCCCATGTCCTCTTTCTCCCCGGGGAAAAGGAAGAAAGACACGGACACTGCAAGTATCACTTTTCCCATGTGAGTTAAAGTGTCTGAAGTGAGAAAGAGTGCAGTCTGACAGAGGGGGTGGGAGTGAATCGAGCCTTGGAGCACTTTTGCAACATAAAAGAAATTGCGGTCTGATAGAAGGGGTGGGGGAAATCACTCAAGCCTTGGAGAAATTTAAAGGAGCTGCTTCTAAAATGCTTGTCTGTTAAGTGCTCTGTGTGTGTGTGTGTGTGTGTGTGAAAGAAATAGGAAGAGAGAGAGAGAGATAAAATTCTGTGCTATTATTTTTAATTGTTCCATTATTGATCATGTGTTAATATTTTACACTGCCCCTACACCTAGAGTGATTTTTCTGCTTTTCTTTTGCCCATGGCTACCACATATTTTTCATGGTTTACATGCATTCAATGTCAATAGTCCAGAGCATAAAATACACATGTGTTTAACAAGAAAGGGACCTTGGAGGTCTTCTAGTCCAATCCCCAGCTCAAGCAGGAAAACTGAGGATGTCAAACTCTCAGTAGAAATCCTGGGAAAGATGTCAGAATAATACTTAGAAGGGACCTTGGGGTGAACCCTATACCATTTCAGAGAAATGGCTCTCCAGTCTTTTCTTTAAAACTTCCAGTGATTGAGCACACAGAACTTCTGGAGACAGGCAGTTCCACTGGTTAATTGTTCTCACTGTCAGGAAGTTTCTCCTTAGTTTTAGGTTGCTTCTCTCTCTTCAGTTTCCATCCCTTGCTTCTTGTTTGCATTCTGCTTCTTTGGAAAATACTGTACATTGTCCCCCTTTCTTTGTGGCAGCCCTTAAAAGCCTGTTGCCTATCACACTCTTGAGTAAAGCATGTGAGCCATTTCCTCCTTTCAGTGGTCCATGAAAGTATAGTATGCAGATAATAAAGTCAAAAAAGATGAACAACATTTTTACAGAACTATAGATAAGTTGAGGCTGGGTGACAAGGAATGGCTGGGAGGGGAGGGGCCAGGTGAGGCACTCCTTGATGTGAGTGACATTGAGTTGGCCACGCCCACCCAATCACATGACCACCAAACCTTGCCCACCCAGTCACATGACTACAAGCCACACCCACCAAATAAGTCACACCCACAGAAGCAGTAGTAAAAAATTTTGAATTCCACCACTGCTTCAGAGGATAATTAGGACTGCAGAAAAAACAATTACTACTGATCTGCCTTGAATCGAGGACCTATATACTGCACGAGTCAAAAAGAGGCTGTGGAAATATTTACAGACCCCTCACATCCCAGACAAAAACTGTTTCAACTCCTACACTCAAAACGATGCTATAGAGCACTGCACATCAGAACAACTAGACACAAGGACAGTTTTTCCCCGAACACCATCATTCTGCTAAACAAAGCACCCTCAGCACTGTCCAACTATTTACAAAGTCTGCATTACTATTACTATTAATCTTCTCATCACTCCTTATCACTCATCCCTTCCCACTTGTGATTGTATGATTATAACTTTGTCGCTTGTATCCTTACGATCTAAATTGACTATTTCCTAGTATGATTTGATTGCTTTTGTACCCAATGACTGTTATTAAGTGTTGCACTTTATGTTTCTTGACTCTTGACAAATGTATCTGTTCTTTTATGTACACTGAGAGCATTTGCACCAAGACAAATTCCTTGTGTGCCTAATCACACTTGGCCAATAAAGAATTTTATTCTGTGTGCCATCATCCTTTTATTGCATGTACTGGAGGGTACAATTAACTGTCAACCTGAATAAAAAAAGGACTATTTCACTGAACAATGTAAAATATATATCTGCAAAATAATAGTCAATTAAAATATTTATTTTACCTGGTTAATGTGATTTTTGCTCCTGAACCTCAGCGCACAGTGTATGCACATCAGGGCTGTAAGAAGTCATCTTCATCTTCACATTGGATTGTAAGCTGTCATCTGTGAGGCGTGAGCGATGTTTGTTTTTAATATTTTTCATGTTGGAGAAGACCTGCTCATGTATGTATGTAGATCTGAAGATTGATAGGACTCCAAATGCATACTTTTTCATATTTATATAAGTGTTGCGGGTGACATTCCATGTTTTGAACCCAAGTTTGTCCCATTTGGGAAGGTTTTCAATATCATTCCATTTGTGATTCTGAGCAAGAATGGCCTTCTGATGGCCATCATCTTCAAGATTAGTTGTCAAGCATTTGAATTTGGACACCCATATATCTTTGTTAACTATGTCAACCACTTCTATCTCAAGATCGGGCTGACTTACACCTGCAAATGCAGTTATATTCAACAGAGATAGATTGATGGTCAAGGAATGACAGGGAAGGATAATGTGTTTTTTTTCCTCTCTAAACTCATGAAATTATTTCCCAAACAATGTTTGCATTGCAGTGATTGCAGATTGCAAATACTCTGAATTAATCATATTATCAGCTTATTTGAACTCTCTCAAAGACAGGAGGTGAAACAGTGTACCTCTCTGTAAATCTCTGGCAAACACTGTCAACTTGTGTTCAAATGCCAAAACCTCTTCCAGCATGTACAGGGCTGTGCCTCCTTTCCCCTGAAGATTTTTGTTCAGCATATTCAGGTTCACTACCAAGTGCAGCTTTTCCAGCCACTCTGGCCGCTCCAGCTCAGGAAAAGTGAGCCTTTTGCTACCCAGGTAAGTTTTCATCTCTTCCAGACATGCAGCAAAGTCAACACCTCCCCTATGGACAGCCACCAGACATTGTTGTGTAGCCAGAGATCAGAATATGTGTTTTCCACCTTGTCTAGTAGCAAATGGAACTAACGATGATTTAAACCTTTTGCCATCATTGTATTGACAATCTGAATGAGAACATTCATTACTTCTGTGCTTTCTGGAGGGAATGTTTGAAAGCCCAGTGCCTCTTGGTCAAGGATGCAATGAAATGTTGGCAGCGTTCTACCCAGCAACTTCTGCAGTAAAGCCACAAAGCCCTTCTGCACTCCTGTCATACTCAATGCCCCATCAATAGCTACTGACACCCAGGTGGATGATGTTTATTTCTTTCATTCTTAGATAACTCAATACAGCCTCACAGATGTTGTCCCCCTGTGTTTGGCCTCAAATATTTCATCCTGTGGCCCAACGGAGTTCACATATTGTCAGAACAGCACTATTTGTTCAATATCCAATTCTTTGTTTGGACTCATCACAGGTGATTGAGTACACTACAGATGAATTGATGTCTTTAATTTGCTGTCTAGTGATGTTTTCTGCCATTTTTATGATTCTGTCTTTGACAGGCTTTATAGAAAGAAGCATATCTCTGATTTTCTGCACAATTTCATTCTTGTTTTTGAAGTCCAAGAATAGATGTTCTGAAATCTTAATGAAATTGCAGGCTTCCCATAACTATTTCCTAAGTGGCCACAAAGCTAGCATATGTTGTTGAATTTGCAGACTTCATCCACTTCTTCAAATGATTTTTGCTCAACCTTCTGCATCAGTTCTGAAATGGCTTTTTCTCTCTCATCTCCATCCAGATATTTTTCAGCTGAGTGTTTATTCTGGAAGTGTCTTGCAACATTTAACTTTTTGTTGTTTTCTAATTTATCATCACATATTAAGCATATTGGTAAACCAGTCTTGTTAGCAGTGAAAGCATATGAATCTGCCCATGCACCATTAAATGTTCTGTTTTCATCTGAAACTTTTCTTTTCTTGTATTTATCCATGGTTGGCCTATCAGTGGTCAAAAAGCTCAATAAATCACACATTGAGTGTCACACATTAGTGGTTGTGACCAGTGGTGGGATTCAAATAATTTAACAACCAATGTGAATGGGTGGGCATTACCAACTCTACATCACTCACTCCTATCCAATCACATGACACCCCCAGTATCTACTCAGCCGGTCATTAGGGCAGAGAACTGTTTGTTAAATTATTTGTCATGCTGTTGTGGTTCGCTGGCAGCCTTTGCAAATGGCAGCAGAAATGGACAGTGGGGAAGAACGGGGATCATTCAGGGAGTCTGGAGAAGACTCAGACGAGGGTCCTGCATCTGATGCAGAGGTGAACCCAGGGCCATCTGAGAGTGGGGAACTGACTCCAGAGCCTCCAGAGTCTGGCAACAACAAGGCCGAGGAACAAGGGGAGCCTGCTCCCAATGCATGTGTGCGCAGAGCTGCTAGAAGGCAAGAGCAGCCAAGAGAAAAAGGGTGGCTCAGGAGTAAGGCTTGGAGGTGATTGCCCCTCCCATAAGGTATAAAGGACAGGCAAAAGTGAAAATTCATTTTATTCGGATTAATTCTTGAAGCTCTATGTGGACTTGTACTTTGGTTGGTTTTTTATAATTCATTTGGCACTCTAGTTGTTGGCAGCACATGGCTGCTTCATGCCCCAAGAAGCAACGAGAGGCATCAGACCCTGGGCCTGCTCCCCAGCTATAGAAAACCCTGTCAGGAAACGTCTAGAACCTTATCTAGGAGAGACCCTGGGTCAGGTGCACACCAACCTTGAGTCATGCCCAATCGACATGGATTCCAGACCCCCTCAGCAACCTGATCTTGGTGGCATAAGTTTTTCTGACTAGTAGCCCATAGGGGATTCTGGCACATGCCTTGGTCAATTCCGGTGCCACCATAAACTTCATGGACACTGCATTTGGAGCCCAGTACGCAGTCCCTCAGTGCCCAGTAGATCCTCCCATGCTTGGGTGCTTTTGTCTGGGCCATTCAAGGCTGCGACATAACCCTTGCACCTGACCATCAGTTTGCATGAAGAGGCCATTCAGTTCTACATTACTTCCAGCCTGCATTTCCCCATGGTCTTCAGCTTGGCATGGCTCAGGATGCACAATCCCCAGATCTACTGGTCCCAGAACCTGATTACTTTCCTGAGCCTGCAGTGTGTGGATCACACCCAACACATCTGCTGAGTCTACCCGGGGTGTCCATGCCTTCTAAACTAGTGGACTTCGCAGATGTGTTCAGCAAACAGGAGGTGGACCAATTGCCCTTGCACTGACTCTATGACTGTCCCATTGATTTGTTGCCAGACACACCCCTCCCTGTGGGCCATTTGTATTCAATATCAGACCTGGAGTTGGCCATGTTGTGGAACATTTTGGACAAGAATCTTGCTCAGGGTTTTATCTGGTCCTCATCATTGCCACTGCCTGCCCCAGTTCTGTTTGTTAAAAAAAAAAGGCTGGTGACTTGAGGCTTTGTTGTACTTACCACAAATTAAACGCCATCACTCTGCCCTTGATTCCTGAACTGATGGAGCACCTCCAAGAGGCTATCATGTTCACCAAGTTGGACCTGCAGGGAGCGTATAATTTGGTGTGGATCCAGCATGGAGATGAGTGGAAGACAGTGTTTGGTAGCAGGTACGGGCATTTTGAATACACAGTCATGCTGTTTGGGTTGACCAATACTCCTGTTGTCTTCCAACATTTTATAAATGGCATTTTCTGGGACCTCTTTAGATCAATTTGTCATGGTTTACCTAGACAACATTTTTATCTATTCCATTTCGAGGGAGAGTCACCTGCACCATCTGTGCCTGGTTCTGCAATGGCTCCAGGAGAACCGTTTGTATGCAAAATTGGAGAATTGCCAGTTCTTCCAGTCCACCATTGAGTTCCTGGCACATCACATTTCTCCCGATGGCATTTTGATGGAGCCGAACAAGGTTGAGTCACTGTGCAATTGGCAACCTCCCCAGTGAGTGAAGGATGTCCAGCGACCCCTCAGGTTTGCCAACTATTATTGAACTTTCATCCCTGGCTTTGCTTCCCTGACCATGCCCCTCACTTAGCTCCTCCAGAAAAAGGTCCCATTCCAGTGGAGTGATCCTGAGCAGCAGGTATCCCAGGCCTTAAAATAGGCCTTCATGAAAGAGCCTATCTTGATACATGCCGATCCACACCATCCATTCATGATGAAAGCAGATATGTCCAATGTGGTGGTCGGAGTGATGTTACTCCAGGCTCATGAATCCAGCAGTATCCTCTTCCCTTGCACGTACTATTCATGGAAACTCAATTCTTCTGAGCACAATTATACCATCTGGGAGAAAGAGCTACTGGCCACTAAGGCAGCATTTAAGGCCTGGAGTCATAATTTGGAGGGGGCATGACCAAGTGGAAGTCCAGATGGAACACAAAAACTTGGAGTTTTTGAAGACCGCCCAGAAACTGAATCAACACCAGATCCGGTGATCCCTCTTCTCTGCCCAGTTTAATATCTATGTCACTTACATCCTAAGTGGTCGCAACCAAAGGGCAGATGCACTCTCGCAGAAATCCAACTATTCACGTACCAAGGACCAACTTGCGCTCCAGATGTTTCTGTCCATAGAGTCAGGAGCCAGTGGACCTAAAGGCTCAGATATAGTGACATGATGCTTGGGTAGATCAACGGAAGCAAGAAATGGGGCCCAACTCCCCATGGTCATTCACTGAGGAACTCTTGTGGTACTGTGACAGGCTCGGTGTACCAATGGAGCCACTCTGGGGACTTATCTTGTCGCAGTACCATGATAATTCTGTGACAGGGCACTTTGGCCTCTTCAAAACTTTACATCTAGTTTCTCAGACCTCTTGGTGACCTTGGCGATAACACAATGTCCAGTCCCACATCACATCCTGTGTGCGATGTCTGCAGGCCAAGTTGGCAATGGGGGCTTCCCCAGGCCTGCTCCAGCCCTTGACCTTGGTGTGCCATTTCTATGGACTTTTTGATGGGTTTGCCTCTGTCTTCAGGATTTACAACTGTATTCGTGGTAGTAGATATGCTGACAAAGATGGTGCATTTCATTCCATGTTGTGTGTTACCCACAGCTCGGGCTACCACCTGCATGTTTATCCAGCATATCTTCTGGCTGCATGGACTGCCTGATCAGGTTGTTTTGGACTGAGGGGCTCAATTTGCAGCCCAATGAGGAAAGGGCTGATGATGGCCTTGGACGTGAAAATCTGCCTGTCATCAACACATCATCCAGAAACTAACGAAGGAACTGAGAAAGTCATTGGGATCTTGGAGCAATACCTGTGCTGCTTTGTGAACTAGCAACAAGACAACTGGTCAGATTATTTGGTAGCAGAGTTTATGTTCCACAACTCACAGCACATCTCCATGCAAGCCACCTCCTTTCCTAACCAATATAGAATATCATCCTCGGTTCTTTGCCCTTATGTAAGTCAACTGTCCAGTTCTGCTGGCTAATGATTATCTGTCCGAGTTGCAGACTGTCTACCAATTGGTGTAATGGTATCTGGAGAAAGCCAAAGAGGATTATAAACAAGTTTCAGACTGCTTTCGGTGGGTGACGCCACCATTGGCTATGGGGGATTGGGTGTGGTTGTCCATCAGGCACCTTCCATCAGACTGACCGGTCAAAAAGCTCAACCATTGGTACCTTGGCCCGTTTCCTGTGGAGGCGATTATCAACCCCTTCTCCTACTACCTGACCTTGCCTTGCTCGCTACATCTGTCTTCCATAGATTCCTCCTGGTTCCCAAATGGCCAGCCTGTCTGCTCTACCAACCTGACCATCCACAACCAGCACCATGTGATGGAGATGGACCACCTGTCAAGTGAGGCTCCATTCAAAATCCAAGAAAGAAAACCTTAGACTCCATTGTTATAAAGAAAAGGACTTTTATTGGAAATCAAAGTGGTAGTATCAAAAGAATTCAAGATCTGAGGCATTAGGCACAAAAATCACATATACAAAGTTATGGCAACATTCCCATCCTCAACAGTATAAACTGGTCATCAAATAGGAGATGTGTATAATGCCATATGGGGCATCTTCAGTGGTGTTTCAGACATCTGGCTCACCAAGGCGGTTGACCTTGGCCTGCTTAGATAAGAAGCTACAGCAGCATAATAAGCAAGTCAGAAAGTTTTCCCAATTCTCCATCTCAAGCCTCCAGCACTCTTCCCCCTCCACAAAGCCCACTTAATATTCCCTGCCCCCATTTCTATGGCAGCTGGAAAGACAAGCAGAAGNCCACAAAGCCCACTTAATATTCCCTGCCCCCATTTCTATGGCAGCTGGAAAGACAAGCAGAAGAAGGATTCTTGAAGGCTGACATTCAGCCCTCCTGCAAAAGAAAAGAATAAGACAAAAGGAAAATAAACACTCCAAAAACAATTTTAAGTATTTAAACAAAAATTAAGGTCTGTCAGGATATTTCGAACAAAATGCTTGTATAAGCCTAGGGGGTCTGACATCTCATTCATTGACCCAGTCTGACTGAGAAGGAGGGATGCTTCCAAACAACTAAATATTGGAGTTGTCCTCTTTGTTTCCTTGAATCCAGAATTTATTTAATCTCAATATGTTGCTCGCCCTGAATCAAAAGAGGAACTGGAAGGGTGGCCTGATCAGGTCGCAAACTGGAAGTATGTTAAGATTTTAATAAACTGACATGAAAGACAGGGTGAATCCATCTAAGTCAGGGGTGGGATTCTACCGATTCTGTCTGGTTCTATAGAACCCGTTGTTAACTTTCTAAGCAGTTCAGAGAATTGGTAGTTAGAAGCAATCTCCTTTTGTTTTTTCCACCCTTATTACATTCTTGCCAGTACGCCTAGACTTCCTGTCTCCGGAGCTTTTGAGGCTTGACTTTCTTAAAGGGGAAGGGTTGTTTTAAAATTTTTACACTGCTGTTGGGAGGAAATACTTCCCTGGACAATCAGCACTTTGAAGAAATAATTGAATAATGAATCAAAGCTTTTAGTGGCAGGGAACCAAGATTAGTGTCATTCAGCAAGGCTTCTTGGCTAGCTAGAAAGATTGACATTCAAACATGAGTTTATATACCCTTTCTGAATTTTGGTCTAAAACTGGTTTTTGGTGAAAATTAATTCTGTGCTTGGTGACATTTAATCCTGTGTTTATTGATGGGATAATTTTCCCTATTCAGCTTCAAAAAGCAACAGCTACTGTTATGATTTATGTGTTTGAATTTTTTCATGGCTCATGGTTTCTTTTTCTATCTGGGGAGGGGGGTCTTCCTCACTCCTTTAGTACTATCTGGCACTGTCCTTTTGGGGTATACTTCCAAGAGGCAGGATGCAAGCTTGGCACTGATTTTTTTNAGCAATAGCTACTGTTGTGATTTAATTATTTGTATTGTGTTTGAATTTTTTCCTGCCTCATGGTTTCTTTTTCTGTCTGAGGAGATGGTCTTCCTTCACTGTTTTAATCGTATCTGGCACTGTCATTTCCAAGAGGCAGGATGCAAACTTGGCACTGATTTTTTTACTGCCTTTCTAGGGGGCATGTGACATTTCCTGAAATCTGGATAATTTCGTTAGGACAAAGATCTTCAAACTTGGAAAATTTAAGACTTGTGGACTCAACTCCCAGAATACCTGAGCTAACATGATTGGAGGAGGAATTCTGGGAGTTAAAGTCCACAAGTCTTAAAGCTGTCAAGTTTGAAGATACCCCTTGATATTTTCTGAGGTGAGTGAGACCAGGTGATATCTTTAAGTGGTGCAAATGGATCTAAAGATTTTCTGGGTGTGCTCTTTCTGAAGAGCTTAAATTACCTCTCTGCTAAAGGGTTTCACTTTATGAGCAAGAGTTGGCTGCTGATAGTTATCATTGCATTTTAACTATTTTAANTGAGCAAGAGTTGGCTGCTGATAGTTATCATTGCATTTTAACTATTTTAATTCCTCAAGGTGCTCTGGCACCCTGCCTGATTGTAACTCCAGCTTGCAGGTATTTTTAATCTAATGATTGGCATTTAGGGAAGGTTTTTGCAAGCAAAGAAGCTTTTTGTATTTTTATACAGGTAATCCTTGACTTACAGCAGTTCATTTAGTGACCATTCAAAGTTACAATGACATTGAAAAAAGTGACTTATGACTGTTTTTCACACTTACGACAGTTGCAGCATCCCCACTCTCATGAGAGGCCAGGCGAGGAGAAGCACCCCATGATGTGAGTGATGTTGAGTTGGCCATGCCCACCAGTTCCATGACCAAGCCACACCCACCAACTAAGCCATACCCACAGAACGGGTTGTTAAAAAATTTGAATCCCACACCTTCCTGTAAGCCACTTAGAGACACATTATAGGAGACATGGGTGTCATAAAAATGTAATAAATATATATTAAGACATATTATGATTGGTCTATGAGGCCTGACGTCTGGTTCACTCTGTGTATCTTAACCATAAAAACCAGCTGTGTTTCTTTGGGCCAATCACTCTCTCTCTGCCCAACCACCTCAGAGGATTGTTGTTATGAGGACTAAAGGAGGAGGAAGGTGTGTTGGTTGTGCTCACTACCTTGACTTATTTGTAAAAACAATAAAGGGAAGATACAAGAAAATAAATAAATAACATGTAGGTAGTTCTTTTATTTTTTTCCTTTTTTGCATACATTCTGAAATAGGATTTGTATTAAAAAATATACTCAAAACTTACAGATGATGTTCCAGGCTCAGATATGACACCACCACTAATATCATTTTCAGAGCAGAATGGCTCCTTGACACCTTTTCCCATATTAATATAAGCCCATTTTTGTTCTAGCTCTAGGAAAAGGTCTCAACAGCATTTGTTTTTTAGTTCATTAGCTATTCATTTTTATATTTCTGAGGACAGCCTCATTGAATGTCAGAATGACAAATTTGATTTCAGCTAATTTGCTTTCAGCTAATTTGATTTCAGCTTTGATTTCAGTTAATTTGCAGAAAAGCAGAGAGATTGGCAGTGAAGTCTGCAAAAAAAAAAATAGTGGAATAAAATCTTACTTTCCCAGAGAGGCTGAATCTAGCTGCCCATTTCAACCACTGAGAATGACTCTTGGGTTTACAAACTGCTACAGTTATGCTACAGTGAGTTTGAGTAGCATATGGCTCAGCAAACAGTGGAAGCTCCGCTATTGTTTATTAGTTAAATTATAATATGGTGATCTGGACACAGCTGTTTGGATTTTGTTGGATTTTGTTGGATTTGGGTTGAAAGTTTAAGCTTGTTGTTCTATATGTAAATGGTTGACTCCTAGACTACAGTTCTGATTGGTCCAGTAAAGAAAGAAGTGGATTGGTTCACT
>BHFT01009172.1:0-23365 GCA_004320025.1 Laticauda laticaudata
CGCTACCCCCCCCCCCCCATACTTACGTGACTACGTAACGTAGGTTGGACTAAACCAGTGGGGAGGGGTGTTCTATATTAACATAACTTGCAATACCGCTTCCTGATTGGTCCACAAATACTACACTGTGATTAGGTCTTCAAGTTACGGTGATTGGTCCACAATTGCCACCTGTGATTGGTCCGCCTAAGCAGTGGGAGATTCAAGGAGCCGTCATTGGCCGCAAGCTGTGAGCAGCCGCTATAAAAGAGGCTGCCAGCCAAGCGCTCCGCAGTTAGACTGATTCCAGGAACCAAATAAAAGAGCTGAAAATCATACTGGTCTCACGTCTCTCTTTTCCCGCGACTCAACACACTGTATTGTTAACAAACCAACCAGCATGAATACCTTCAGAGCTGCCATTCTCAGCCACCACCTTCCAAATTGAGACACACTTCCATACAGAAGGCCTGATGATGGCAGATGAGATTCTGCTGAAACGTTGCCTACAACTTTAACAGAACTACAATGAGCTACAACTTTAACAGAACTACAATGGAGCCTGCACTCTCAAATAGAAAGTTCTCCACACCACAAAACAGACAAACACCTGAGCACAGACAGACTCCCTCTGATGCCTCCAACTCAAACATCCCCCACCAGGCACCCAGGTGAAACCCCAGCTTGCCTGATGAAGAGCAGCCGTCCTTTCACACGAAGCCAAGCTGCATTGAAAGAGCCTCCAACACAAGGACAGAGTGCTGCCAGCCAATCAAAGCCACAAAACAGACAGAAGAAACCAGAAACACCAATCAATCAAACTCCAAGTCAATGAACACAGACCCAGGTTAATAACCAATCAGAATAGACAACAGCCTCAAATTTGAAACAGAGGGAACTGTGAGACACACTTCCATACAGAAGCCTGATGATGGCAGATGAGATTCTGCTGAAACGTGTGCTAACAACTTTAACACTACAATGACGTGGGATAATACCCGAAGGAAGCTAAACAGCACAAATGTAAGTACCAGCGAGAGCTTAAAAAAATATATATATATATTAATAATGTATTATTAATCATGTTTGTGGTGTTTAACAGACTTATATAATTCTAATAAAAATTCACCAATTTATATTGGGTTATAATCTTCCATAATTTATCCCCTTTCTGATTTTTAACTATGCCACTATTATATTTCAAAAAATAGTGTTCATCATATTTAGATTTGACAAGTTATATAATTGAAATATCTCATTTCAATATAATTGAAATATAATTTCTAATATAATTGAAATATCTTATTTCAATATGTTATTTTTGTTATTTTTATATCATTCTAGATGTCATTCTAGATGTCAAAGACCCCAGGTCCTGATACTCTTCTGGAAGGCCAAAAGGGAGGAGGCAGTTCTCACTTCCTATAGAAGAATGTTCCACAGGGCTGAGGCCACAGCAGAAAAGGCTTTTTTCCCTGACCCCTCCTGCTTCAATTCCTTAGAAGAGTGGTTTTCAAACTTTTCTTCACCACAAACCACCTTTAAATAAATTTTGTGGCCGTGGACTCACAAGATGTAACTCAAGATTTAAATAATAACATTTCTTCAAGCCTTCACAAACCCCCTGTGATGACATCATGGCCCCCATACTTCTTTAGAAGATAGGATCCGTAGCACGCCTCTTCCACTGGTATGACTGGGGCAAGCTTGTCTCATCAAGGAGAGATGGCTTCTCAGATAATCTGGATCCATGCAATGTAGGACTTTTAAAGGTAAAAGTGACTCTGGGTTGTATGTGTGTGTGTGATACTTGCCAAATATTAGTCTGGTATTATTCTGTATTATCTCACCTCCAGAATAATTGTAATCTTTTGAGGGGAAGGGCAAAATAAATTTCATGGAATAAAACTAGGACAGGTGAGAAATGAAATTAATTAAACTACATTTGTTTACCTGTGATGTCCAGTTTGATTAAGAGATAAACTGAATACACCTGTACAAGAGCAAGGTGCAAAGGGAACTGCATAATTAGAACAAGGAGTCACTAAGCCTATTTTGAGGCCATAGATCTCAGAATTTGCTTTTGGTACAAAAATTTGAGTTTATAATCCTACCACACAAAGTTCAGTCTTGGTTTTGTTGTCCGAGTTCAGGTGATACAAGTGATTTTGTTAAACCTATTGTGAAATATCTGAAACTCTTGTAAATATACTACAAATCACCCTCAGATCTAGCCCTGTATTCTAAGCAAGTTTCTAGTGGCTAATTCTGATGAGACAGAGGATGTAATTAATAGACATCTCAATGAAATGAATGCTGGAACTTATCTATCTAAAACCACAATGTCCTCGTATCAACCATGGGGGTTTGCACAAATACAAAAAAAGAGAAAAGAATGGGTAGAATATCAAAGGGAAAACTGAATGAAACTGAACAGGCTGAATGGCCAAAGAGAGTTAACTGGGGATGCAGTGGGAGAGTAAAGGGGATAGGAAATTTAATGAAGTGTCCCAATTTATATCACAACATTTTGTTGCAACTTCCAAATTATTTCCAATATTGAGGCAGTCTATGCCATCACTGAGACAGGCACAATCAGGCCATCCACCAAATCAAGAATCAAAAAGGCCCTAAATTCTTACATTAAAAAATAAATAAATCTACAAAAAACATCTATAGAAAAACAGAAGAGGGAGGGCAGTTCAATCAATGTGGAACCATCTAGAAGAGAAGATGGGCTATTAGGAAGGAGAGAGGAAGAGTGGGGGACATTAGAAAAATGTATAAAAGAGCAAACAGAACAATTATGAAGAAAGACAGGTCTGCCTGACTGTAAAATACACTGCTACAAAAATGTGTTGTACATTTCTTTCTTCTTCTCCCTGCTTGTGTATTATGGATTAATAATACAAACAACCCAAAATCAGATTTTTTTATTCATTAGAATTATATCCTATCTTCATAACTTTATAAGTAACTCAAGAGGGTGAACATACCAAAAACTCCTTCCTCTTCCTATTTTCCCCACAACAGCAACCTTGTGAGGTGAGTTGGGCTGACAGAGAAAGATAGACCCAAAATCCCCCAGCTAGCTTCCATGCCTAAAATGGAACTAGAACTCATCATCTCCTAGTTTCCAGTCTGATGCCTGAACCACTATGCCAAACTGGCTCTGAACTCTCCCGAGAAAATTCCATCTCATGTGCAGATTTTCTCACAGATTTGCCAATAAAGATTACAACATAATACATAAGGAAGTTGTTATTGTAAAAACTTGAATAAAAATAAGAATCTAGTTATTTACTGCTTTCCCCAGTTGGTTGTCCTTGACTCCAACTCCCAAAATTCTCAGCCGGTAGACCCTTAGATTGCAAACAGAAGGCATACAGTGATCTTTCATGGGGTTTTCAGATTATGTGTATCTGTGTTTGCCCAAGAAAACCAGATGATTATGTATCTATTGGAAGCTGTCCTTGGGAAATAAGCTTCATTGAAATTCTGTTGTTTACCCAAAGGTTTTTCCAGAGAATAAACACCTCCATAAATTAGTCTGCTCTCTGTGAGATTACATTGAGTGGTTTAAAGGAGAAATAATTCTGAGGAGGACAATTATCTGTCCTATCCAAGATATCCTGTCTGTTCTATGCAAGATATCAACCCAGCACTGGAGGGGGGGAAAGTGTCCATTTGTACTCTTTATCATCTTTATCTGACTATGCAAGAGAAATTATTCTCACTTTTTATTAGCGTGCACAACAGCTGAAATCTTCTTGCTTGTATAAATTCAGTGGATTTGCTCTTCCTAATTAAGCAGTATTTTTAATCCGGGAATAATACATCTGATTTTCCTTGAAAGTTATTGCCAATCTGCAAAATAAATAACTGTGTTCTGAATGTAACCATGCAGAGCTGTGTACTCCTTTAATCAGAAATGGTGTATGCCCTACTAAATGTACTGTGGAGGGCAGCTGAGCCCTTTATAGTAAATATTAAGAATTAATCATCACCATCGTGTTACATACTTGTAATTCCAGTTTATTACCCCATCAAGGCATCCTTCCTGGAAGCTGTTTAGAAGCAACACATGGTGCTGTTACAGATGTGCAATTTACTTTTACTGCGGAGCAAAAATTATACCTTAGCTGGAAACAAAAAGAAGGTGAAATGCAAAAGATTAACAGTAATGTGGTTTAATGGGATAGTTAATCTTATTTCAAAGCAATGGGTGTGCAAGAGATGTGCAGCAGAGCACACAAAATGAACACAAGGAAGAACATGCTCACAAGCTGTTCTGCTTCCACCACCACGCCATGGCTGCTTCTTGTCTTTGAAGCCTTTTCCCACGGCTGTCTCTGCAGATCTTCTGTCCTGTTTTTTACCACGGAATTCCTTTTTCCTCTCCTAGACCACCAACAAAAAGAAAAAAAGGGGGGGAAATCACCCCAATCAACACTCTGGCTAACATGTCACCATCCGTCTGCCTTCAGAAAGAACTCTTGTTGAAATCAGTAATCCCAGGCCAAAGTCTGCCCATCATTACTCTGGGCAGCTAAGATTTCTGAATGAAAGAGGTAACCTAAACAGAATGAAGCTGAATTTTCCTTTGCTTTTTCTTCGCCCAGCCTGGCCCTCTCTCTGTTATCCCAGTGCCTGAGTATTTTCTTTAAATAGCTTAGCCTTTAGGAAAGAGACATTTTCTTTGATCAAGAAAGATGCACCTATTTAAAAAAATGAAGAAACATTGTCTTCATCAGCATGGGAACTTTTTATGGCTACAAAATTAATTATATTTAATCTGAACTAACTGTAATTAAAAGAAATCAAATGCATTATGAGCCATGGTGGCACAGTAGTTAGAATGCAGTACTGCAGGCTACTGACTGCAATTTGGCAGTTCAAATCTCACCAGGCTCAGGGTTGACTCAGCCTTCCATCCTTCCGAGATGGGTTACATGAGGACCCAAATTCTTGGGGGCAATATGCTGACTCTGTAAACCGCTTGGAGAGGGCTGTAAAGCACTGTGAAGTGGTGTATAAGTGCTATTGCTATTGTGGTCTTGTCCCAACCATTATTTTGGGAGTGTGAGCCTCTGTTTACTTCTCAAATGTACACGTAGCCCTCAGCCAAGAATTCTTGGCCTATAACACTTTTAGGGGGTAAGAAGGAATGTTTTTGGGGTAGATTGCAGCTTTAGCCAAACAAACTGTCTCCTGTGATTAAAATGTGTATCTTACAATCAGGACATCCCACTAGGCACATTTTTAGGTTCCATATAAATCTAGAAAGCTTCATTCTCAATTCTGTTTGCATTAATTCAGCATCATGATCACATGTCTATCTGCAAAATAAGTCATGGGACTTCTCCCCCCCACACACATTCCATCCCTGAATTAATCCTAATTTCAGACTCCCCAACTTTCTACAAACCAGAATGAAAGAAAATGTATTTTCACTCTTTTGCCATTTTTTTTTTTTGCTAGAAAAGCTGGTTCCTGCTTTGTATCTCCTTAGCCAATGGCTGAACTGTCCTCATAATAATTGATGTATGCAATTTTCCACAGGAGGGATTTCTGTTTATCTTCCCTGGTCAGAAGCAATTTCTTCTTCCAAGAAAACAATTTTAAACAATGGTCTTTTGATGTAGCCATGATTGAACAATAGTAGAAAACAAAAGCAGGAATTTATTTTATTCTTACCCAAGATCTGATTTTTATGAGTTTCTAACTACTTTAAAAATACTCCTAATGCTTTAAATTCAATAAATACAGATAGTAAGTTCTGCCAACCTACACAAAAGCTCATACTGTTATATCTGCTTGCAGGATCAATTCAGTTGTGTATGGCAATCTTACCAACTCCACTTTAAGTCTACAATCGTAGTCATTTTTCACCCAAGTACTAACCAGGTCTGACTCTCTATAGTTATTCAATGTTAGCCAAGGTAAACAATACTGCCAACTAAATGGGCTTGTAATACAGAACATGAGACAATGCTAATTTCTGAGGAGCTTATTAGTGCCAAATTCTGTTCTAAGAAAAAGGGAGAAGCAGAACAAAAATAATATTGTACCCTTACTCAATTATATACATGCATAAGCCAGAAACCTTTCAATTCCTTAAGAAATTGCAAAGCTATTGCAATCAGCTTCAACCTCCACCAATTATACTTCCTTTAAAAAAAAATAAAGCAGAAGGAAAGATTAAAAATATTGGAAAACTACATAGCAGTCTTTAATAATTATTACTAGTATAGTTTTACATGTTTTTTTTCTTTTTTGTTCTCAGGTGATATAAAATGATACAACACAAGAAACTGATTCAGTTTTTTGTTTTAGTTTTTGGATGTCATCCAGAAAAACCAAACACCTGCCCCCCAACAAACCTTGAAGTATGTCTTTGTTTCACTCAGCTGTATTTAAACAAATAGGAAATACCATTGCTGAAGCATTAGAAAATAAAATAAAAATCTTGAAGAATCCTATAATTCAGTATTTTGAATCAATTTGCTTAGAACAACAAAGTCGTTTCTAACTGATTTCCTCCAAATATATTTTTGTACATAAGTACTGGGAAGGCTTATTTTAATTTTAGATTTTTGCTTTATATCTGCATAATATAGAGTGTTGTAGTTAAAACATCAAACTAGAAACAGGGAAGTCATGAAGTTCTGACTTAGGCACAAAGCCAGCTGGATAAACTTAGCCAGTCACTTTCTCTCAGCCCTGGGAAAGAAGCAATGGCAAGCCATATCTGAAAAAAACTTTACCAAGAAAACTGCAAGGGCTTGAGCCTCTGAGAACAGGACACATTGGAACAGAAAAAAAATACATTTCTTATGCAATCAAGGGATCCAAGAAAAATATCTCAAAGCAAATAAAGAATATTTGTCTGCAAGCTTCTGCTTCCTTCACTATCTTATGGTCAACTTTGCAACTTTGAAAGGCGCTAAATACTGTTGAGGGAGAAATGTTTCTCAACTTGAGGTCCTGCAGCTGGAATAAACAGAAGGAGAAACAGAAAAAAGTGTGTCATTTAAGATGAACAGTTAATAAATTTTACAAATAAATAAAAACAAATGAAATTTAAATGCAAAGGTTTGTTGAAAGCTTCATAACAAAGAAAGAATCATGTAACAGTAGTTTCACTGTATCATAGTTTAATAATCCAGCTAGATAAATTTTATTTCTGATTACTGAAGCCGAATAAAGGCTGAGTACTGAAAAGACATAGTTGAAAATCAGCACAAATCTAAGGTAGAGATAGTCCTCAACTTGGCCATCACAGTCATAAGTTGGAACAGTTGTAAAATGGGTCTGTCATGTGACCAACCTGATTTTACAACCTTTTCTGCAGTGTAATTAAGTGCAGTCTTTAAGCACACCAACGGTTTTCTATGAGTGCAGTTTTACTGAAAATGAAAAGTAAATGCCTAGTTGTCAGTAAAATTGTTGCAAAACACAATCACATGACCACAGAATGCTGCAAATGGCCATACCTGCAGACTGGTTGCCAAGCACCAAAAGTTCAGTCATGTGACTGGGGGGGGATGTTTAACCATTGTAACTTTAAAATCCGGGTCACAAGTATCCCTTAGATAGGACTGTTGTAACTTTGACCAGTCAGAAAGCAACCAGTTGTAAGCTGAGAGCTACCTGTAGGTGATACTGTTGGCATGAAAGGAAGCTGAAAGGAGATTGAAATGGCCTTAGTGAGAAGCCTGATCCAAGTTGTGACCCTTTCATTGATTTCCATGATCTTTTGAAAGTGGAGGGAAGGAAGTAACGGAGATGCCTACATGATTTTGAAAGGAAAATCAAACCAAATAGAACACAAAGGTGTATAACATTTAGTTTCGATATGTAGAGAATCCAACCAGAAAAACAATACAAGTAATCTTTGACTTACAACCATTCATTTAGTGACTGTGAAGTTATAACGATGCTGAAAAAGGTTATTTACAACCGTTGTTCCCTTACTATACCCTCTGACTATCATTAAGTGTTGTCTGTTATGATTCTTGACTCTTTTTTTATGTACACAGAGAGCATTTGCACCAAGACAAATTCCTTGTGTGTCCAACCACGCTTGGCCAATAAAAGAATTCTATTCTATTCATACATATGACTATTGCAGCTTCCCCATGATCAAAATTTGGGTGTTTGGCAACTGGCAGGTATTTATGACAGTTGCCATGTCCCAGGGTCACGTGATTCCCTTTTGCAACCTTCTTGTCAAACAGATTCACTTAACCACTGTTTAGTTCACAATGGTGGCAAGAAAGGTTGTGAAATGGGGCAAAACTCAGCTAAGAACTATCTTGTTTAGCAAGTGAAATATTGGGCTCAATTGTGGTCATAATTTGAGGATTACCTGAAGTCCGGCAACTATCTAGCATTTGTAGTGGGGGGAATGTTTGCATCTTTATGATTCTGCCACTGGCTTTTGAACTGTGTCTGAAAGGAAGCATTTCTATTGGCTTAAGCAACCCTGACCAGGCCTTGCAACCAGATGGAAAACTATAAGCATTTGATTCACAGGTTGCTCTCTTGGGATTTCCTTAGGCTAAACTACTGAGCATGAAAGAGTCCTATTTACAAAAAGCAGTGAATGCATAGGAAGTGAGAATGACACTGGGCATTATGAAAAGATGCTTGGAAATGTGAGGTGGCTCTGAATCTCTCTCTCTCTCTCTCTCTCTCTCTCTCTCTCTCAATTGGAGCTCNCTCTCAATCTCTCTCTCTCTCTCTCTCTCTCTCTCTCTCTCTCAATTGGAGCTCTTGGGTCTATCTGAAGGAAGCAAGGTTGTCTGTAGAACCAGAGGTTGCATGACCTGAAGCACAGAGATTGATGTATACTTCTCTGCTTTCTTTGCAAATTCTTCTCTGCAAACACATTTTATGTCAAGAAGGAACAATGAGACGACCAGAGCTGTGTTCAACACATAATCAGGCAAGAAAATCCTAATAGTTTTTATGCGGGCTATGTTTCTACAATGATAAGGGGCTGAGTGTATTATGTATGTATGTATCTATATCTACATTTAGGTCTATGTCCGTCTGTCTGTCTGTCTGTATCTACTATCGATCTATCTCTATATCTAGTTATCTATCTAGCTATCTATTGATATCTGTCTACCAATATCATCTATCTATCTATCTATCATCTATCTATCTATCTATCTATCTATCTATCTATCTATCTATCATCTATCTATCTCTGTCTGGCTATCTAGCTATATCTGTCTCAATCTCTTTACTAATATCTGTCTGTCTGTCTGTCTCTCTATCTCCATCTTCCTATAGATATAAAAATGATTGCTGATCCTTGCACAGCTTCCCTTTAAATAATGGTCTTTGTAAGAAGAAGCATCAACAAAAAATTGATTTGGATCCTCATTTGGGCGATTTAGAAAAAATACAAATTCAGGTCAAACTGAATCAAAGCTGCCCAATTTGAATCAGGATCCAAATCCAAAACATAATTCAGACTTTTCCTAATGAAGGGCATCAAAAATCCACAGATAAACTTAAAAGGGAAAGCTGAACAAGATAAAATCTACCTCCTTTAGATTATAACTGTCGCAATGTACTTTAATTCTTACCGCTTTGAGATTTTCAACATCAGTTCCTGTTTCATGTTTTGCAGAGTGTCTCAGGAAAATAAATATTTAAATACCAGGAAAAATTTTTAATCCCCAAAACATAAATGTTACATCGGAAAGTCCAGTGCCATCCTGGGAACCTGTTTAAATGGTGGAATACATTTATCTGTCATATTATTATAGGATATTAGTTTTATATTCGACTGTCTACAAAGAAATATCCCGACACATTTGCACCATGTCAAGAAAATGTAACAGTGTCTTTTAGTAAAGATTCCAATGTCTTTCCATTCTACCAGAGAAACTTCATACTTTCTGCTTGTTATAAAGGGCATTGTGTAGCAGAGAACATATTAGAGAAAGGAAATAACACAAATAAATGCAATGCAGATTCCAGTTGCTGTAATAGATATAAGATCACCAAATGTAAAGCCCCTGTCACACTGCACCAACGGATGCAAAGAGGATGTAAAACGGACAAAAAAGCTTGCCATCCCTTGGTTTTAACGCGATGTATCACATGCCTCCGTTTTGCTTCCTCTCTATCCATCCAGCATCCGTTTATTGATGTTTCATCCGCTCGAAAGTTTTGAGTTGCTCAAATTTTTGCGCGAAAAATGTATCCAATTGTCGCTTTGCATCGCTACACATCTGCTAGGCATCCATCTGCATCCGTTACGCATCCGCTATATCCGCTAGGCATCCGCTGCGCATCCGCACAACTCCATCCGCTCGGACGCAGGGAGGAAGCGGAATGGATGCAGACGGATGCAGAACGGATGCAGAATGGATGCCTAGAGGAAACAAAGCGTTTAAACGGAAAAAACGTTCGCAGAGGGACCTATCTCGGATATTAAGGATGTCTACAGGATGCCTAGAGGATGCCTAGAGGATGCCTAGAGGATGCAAAGGGGCACCTATACTGCCTATAAAAAGGGGGGAGCACACATCTGGATCTCACTTTCAGACCAGCAGCCCTGCTGCAGACCTCTGCAGCCTTCATCTGCCTCTTCCTCTTCACAGCATCCAGTCATGTCCACGTGGATCATAACACAGTCCTTTTGGCAGCACCATCCTTCTGCAACAGTGGAAGCCATCTACAGGCTCTGTGAACTCTACTACGGGAAGAAAAAGGGGCGGCCAAGAAGCGTCTGGGTACGAAGATGGTTTGCCAGAAGAGCAGAGTACGGACTGTACAACAAGCTGATGGTGGAGCTCAGGAGCGAAGACACTCCGGCAATTCCAGAACTTCATGAGGATGCCTCCAGCCATGTTTGACGAACTTGTGCAGCGGCTGACACCAGGTTGACCAAGACAAACACCAACTTCCGGCCCAGCCTGGAACCTGGGCTCAAGGTGGCACTCACTCTGCGCCATGGCCTAGGGACCACCTACAGGAGCATGCAGTACAGCTGGAGGGTGCCACCAACACCATCAGCATTGTGGTCAGAGAAGTGGTGCAGGCCATCATCGAAGAATACAAGGAGGAGCTCCTCCAGTGCCCCTCCACTGAAGAAGGATGGAAGAAGTTGCAGAGCAGTGGTATCAAGAGGTGGAACTTCCCCCACGCTGTTGGAGCCATTGATGGGAAGCACGTGGCCTGCAAAGCGCCAGCCAAGTCGGGGTCCACTTATTTCAACTACAAGGGCTTCTTCAAGCATCATCCTCTTCGCATGGTCGATGCTGACTACAAGTTCATGTACATCGATGCTTCAGGCAACGGCTTCATTTCACATGGCAGGTATACAATGCCAGTCACCTCAAGGAGGGCTGGAAAGCAACCTCATCATGGGCTTCCCAGATCCAGACCACCTGCCCAACGACACACAAGAATGGCTCTACTTCATTGTGGGGTGAATGCCTTCTCCCTCAGAACCTACCTTCATGAAGCCCTACAGTTCCAGATACCTCACCCGTGAGAGAGGATCTTCAACTACAGGCATCCTGGCCAACACGGTTCCAGGTACTTCTCACCACCATGCAGCATCGCCCAGAGACCGTGAGGAGGATCATGGAAGCTTGGCTGCATCCTGCACAATCTCATGCGCAACTGCTACCCAGTCTTGCAGAACAGGCTCGTGGAACCTCCAACAAGGCAATGGGGACATGGAGCCTGGGGAATGGAGTTGCCAAGGGCGAAACCTGATAAACATCAAGATGTTGCAAGGCCAACAGAGCCTCACGTGAAGGGAAGAAGCAGCGTAACCTCTGAAACACTGGTGCAACTCCCAGCTGGAGCAGTGGAGTGGCAAGACAGGATGATAGATACTTAATGGATGCTTCCTTGAGCCTGTCTCATCACACTGAAGATTGTGCCATGTATGTTGAGTGGCCCGACAATGAAACGGGCATTTAATAAAGAGTTGTATTTATGTTGACATGTGTGGATGAATGATTACATTGTTATGATAATAAAGGGCCATAGGTGTGGCACTGGGAGGGGTGGACCATACAGTCCCACTATGCTTGCACTGGAGGTTTATCTATCCACAGCTATTACCCATCCCAAAGGTATCCCCTGCCATCCCACTGCTATCCTTACCCATCCTACTGCTATCTTACCCATCCCACAAGCATGCAAAGGCTTAAACCATTTCTAAAAGTTTCCAGCAAGACTTTATTCAAAAAAAGAAGTGAAGCAAGTGTGTGAATGAAAAATAGACTTTATTAACAACAACTAATAAGACAAAAATGAGTGTTTGTGCACTCGTCTTGGTCACTTGGTCTCAGGGTGAAGGGTGTCAGGTGCTGTGGAGGTGGCTGGTGCTGGAGTGCTTGTCATAGCTCCTCCAGAAGCAGAAGCAGCAGAAGCCCCAGCCCCAGAAGAGCGTGCTGCAGAAGCCCCAGCAGAACCAGGTGAGGGCCAGGGGACGGGATGTTAGCCCTGTCCCCTTTGCAAGGGCTGGCAGCAGATGGCTGAGGCTTGCTGTGCTTCAGCAATGGTTGTGGGGTTGCTGTGGGCAGGGAGTGCTGCCAGGACAAGGCTGGCAGGAAGGCGCAGGAGGCAGCACCAAGGCTGTCAGGAAGGTTGGCAGGGAGGCAGGCACCAAGCCTGGCAGGAAGGCTGGCAGGCATGGCAGGCACCACGCCCTGAGGAAGGCATGCACAAGACTGGCAGAAGGCTGGCAGGCAGGCAGGCACAAGCCTGCAGAAGGTGCACAAGCCTGGCAGGAGGCTGGCAGGCAGGCAGGCACCAAGCCTGGCAGGAGGCATGAAACCAAGGCTGCAGGAAGGCTGGCAGGGAGGCAGGCACCCAAGGCTGGCAGGAAGGCTTGGGGGAGGCAGGCACAAGGCTGGCAGGAAGGCTGGCAGGGAGGCACCAAGGTGGCAGGCAGGTAGGCACCAAGGCTGGCAGGAAGGCTTGCACAAGGCTTGCAGGAGGCTTGGTAGCAAGGCTTGCAGGCAGGACAGGCAGGCAGGGACAGGCAAGGCAGTCGATGTGTCTGGAAGCAGGTCTTTCCTCTGAATGGCAACCTGCTTCCAAGCTGCTTCCGTTATATCCGGCGGGGCTGACACAATGCATCCTCCCGCATGCGCAATTAATGCTCAGCATCCACTAGGCTTCCGCTCTGCATCCGCCGTGCATCGTGTGCATCCGTTCATCGCTGTGCATACCGCTCTGCATCGCTGGATCCGTTCCTGTCCGCTTTGCTGAGGTCCCCCGGAAGCCTTGCAGATTGTGCCATCCGCTCCCATCGCTTCCATCCGCTGGGCTTCCGTTCGGCATCCGCTTTCCATCCGCCCTGCGTCCTCCGTTCCGTGTTATCCGCTCCGGTTATGCAAATTTTGCCCCTTCTGAGAGCGGATAACAATGGATGGAACATTTTTCTCGTCCATTGTGTTCCGTTTTGCATCCGTTGGGCAGTGTGACAGGGCCTTAAGAATCTACAAATGGGAGGGTCAATCCTTGGCAACAATTGAGAATTTCCTGGAATGAAACCCAAAGGGAGTTTGCCATAACTCCCACACTTTGGCAGAAAACAATATCATTATTAAATCTAGAAAGGGAAAAAAACTAATTATTTGAAAGTTACACTTCCTTGAAGAGAGGCTTCATTAGTCAGAAGATGTACTGATAACCTCCAGATGTGCTTGTTGCATTATACCATCCACAATCTCCAGCCAACATACATACATACTAGTTGGTGCAGATGTTTAGTTGCCTTGAGCTTCCCTTGCTTGGTAAGAAGGCTGGTGAACATGAGGCAGGGTTATAAAAATCTGGATGGGAAGGAAATGTTAATCAGTTTTTGCTATTTCTTTATGGCTGTCCCCCGGCTATTCAGATTTTGCAGCCTCTCTCTGGGATGCCTCACCAGAATCAAGGTCACAGGAAGTATTGCTTAATAATGCCTTGGTAAGATCATACTTGGAATACTGCATCCAGTTTTGGTCGCTACGATATAAAAAAATAGACTCAGACTTTAGAAAGAGTCCAGAGAAAAGCCACAAAGATGATTAGTGGGCTGGAGGTTACGTTATATGCAGGGGTAGGATTCAAATTTCTTAACAACTGGTTCTATGGGTGTGGCCTAATTTATGGGTGTGGCTTGGTGGTCATGTGACTGGCTGTGCGTGGCTTGTTTGTAAATATTGTAAATAGATATATAAAGATTGAATTTTTTATTTAAAAAAAGAGCAACTTTTACCCAAAATCAGGCAAAGCAGGTAGGCAGATTGAGCTGCTTGCAGAATCACAGCTTCACTCCCAGATCTAACTTTCTGCAATCTGCTGCCTGAGTCTGCACTGAAAAATAGAAGCTTCAGTCCTAAGGAAGGTTCAGCTCTGCTCTCCGGCCACTTCTCCCTTCCCCAATCCCCTGAATACCACCCCAATTGGGCCTCAAAGAAGCCTCCTGGCCAGGCGGGTGGAGAGGGGAGAAGCCAGCCAGTGGTGTGATTTTCCGGTTCTCCGAACTGTGCAGAATCGTAACAACCAGTTCTATAGAGCTGGTCCAAACTGGTAGAATCCCACCCCTGGTTATATGGGAAAGTTTAGTTTAATGAAAAGAAGGACTAGAGGTGACATGATAGCAGTGTTCCACTATTTGAGGGGCTGCCACAAAGAAGAGGGAGACAACCTATTCTCCAAAGCACCAGAAGGCAGGACAAGAAGCAATGGGTGGAAACTAATCAAGGAGAGAAGCAACCTGGAAATAAGAAGTTTCCTGATAATTAGAATAATTAACCAGTGGCTTGCCTTCAGAAGTTGTGGGTGCTCCATCACTGGAGATTTCTAAGAAGAGATTGGACAACCATTTGCTTGAAATTGTATAGTGTCTCCTGCTTGAGCAGGACCCAGGCTATTGGACTACTGGACTATTGGACTACTTGGACTAGAAAACCTCCAAGGTATCTTCCAACATTGTTATTCTGTTATTATAACCTAGACACCATTTCTACTTTTTCATGGTTAGTGGGGTCAAAGATTATTTTGAAACAATGCAAACCTCAGCATGAAAGAACAGCTGGGATTTCCCTGCCTGACTGCCAGAGAGGAAAGCAGCAGTTATTTTCACTGAACTATGTAACATTACAATTCATCTCCTTGGTGTCCCATAGAGACCCGTCCCTGAGGGGATTTGTTCTGACATGTCAAATCTGCAATAACCATTCATTCGTTCAACCATGAAAAAAATGTTGTTAATAGAACAAAGAACAGCATTTATTGCTAATAGCTCTTCTGTACAGATAAAATAGTCATATTTAAGTCTAAATTGATCTATTATTAGAAGAACAATAAGGAGTTGTCCTTATTATGGTCAGCTAAACTAGGCAGTTCTTCAAAATATTATACTTCACTTACAATGTTTGCTTTAAGAATTGGTGCTTGAGGGGTTTTTTTTCCCTTTATGAATTGGATACAAAAGCCAAACTATATAAAAAAGCATGATAGATAGATAGGTAGATGGATGGATGGATGCAGGGGTGGGATACTACCAGTTCTGCCCAGTTCTAAAGAACCGGTAGCTGTGAAGAGCAGTAGACAACGAACCAGTTCTGTGTTTGCTGTCTGTTGACCCACCCACCCGCCCTTTCCTTTATTTCCTGCTTTTTCAACCTCAGCTGCTTTGTGCAGCACAGCTGATGTTGGAAAAGCAGGGAAAAAGAGGCTTTTCAAACACTGTGCACCACACACAGCGCTTTTCAGCTGTCTGGGTGGCACAGCTGATGGTTTTTTTACATGCACACACAGCATGCATTAGGCACACATGTGCGGGGCAGCGCACATACATACATAAAACATAGTCACCGAACTGATAGTAACACCAGTTGAATCCCACCCCTGGACAGATGGAGGGGAGAGGGAGAAGGAGGGGGAAAGAGATTTACAATAGTTCCTTTAGAACACTATTCAAAGTTACAACACCATTGAAAAAAATGACTTATGACTGTTTTTCACACTTACGACTGTTGCAGCATCAAGGGATAACTTTGGGAGCTTGGCAATTGGCATGTACTTACGACAGTTGCACTGTCCCGGAGTCGTGTAATCATCATTTGTGACCTTCAAAGTCAGCTTTCCACAAGCAAAATCAATGGGGGAAACCAGATTTGTTTAATAATTACATGATTCACTAACAAATGTAGTGATTTGCTTTACTGCTGTGGCAAAAAGGTGATAAAATGGGCAAAATTCATTTAACAATTGTCTTGCTTTGCAACAGAAATGTTGGGCTCAATTGTAGTCATATGTCAAGGACTACCTGTAAATTTTTCAGTAAATAGTATCATGTGTCATTATGACCAACCCTAGCTATTCTGCAATGATCAGCATCTACAATATTTTCTTTTCCTTTTTCTTTTTTCCCGATTCATTTCTCCATCCATGTTGTGTGTTTTTAAGGTTGGCAACTGAACCTCCTGGAAATGTGCACAAATTCAAGCATTCTCTAAAAGATTGTTGTGTAACCCACATTGGTGTGACAGACACGCTCTAAATAAACACATGCATTAAAGGGGGCTCAACTTTTCCAAAGTTTTCCTTGGCTCTTGACACTTTTTGAGCCCAAGTAAATTCCTTATTAGCCGTATTTACCTATGGTTTGACAGGTGGTTTCAGAGGCACCTTCTCATGTTCAAGAGGGCAGGCCTGACCTTGCAGACAGCAGTCTATCCCCATCATTTGGTTGTCCCTTGCCAATTGCTTGTGGATGACATCTGTTCAATTTAACATAATGTATCCTAAGAGAGTTTCAACTTGTCTGCTGCCTTCTGAATCCCACATATTATTTAATAAAAACCTGAAACAATAACATGGAATTTTATTTATTGATTTTTGCTAATGGAAGAAAGCTGGTTCCAACAATCTTTGTTGGTGGTGGATTTTAACCTCCCAAAATTCTGCATCAGTACTCACAAAAAAATGATACTAAAGATATTCAGAATTTGGGTTTTGAAATACATATGAACTAATGCATTGGAGAGCCAGGCTGGGACTGGGGCTCAGGTGCAAAACATAGTGTTTGGCACTCAAACACTGTGTTTTCTTGGCAATCACCAGCCATACCTGATAGTCACATTCAAGAACATGACCCCATAAATCATGAAGTCATTCTAAAGCTGCTACTGCCTGGGAATGTCTCTATTGGAGATTTTTCTTAACAGAAGCTTTAAAATGTGGAAGAGTAAAGAGAATTGTGTTGTGGTAGTACAGAGATAGGATTAGGAATAAGGGTAGGTTCCCAGTCCATGGATTAGCACTTTTTTTAGACTGTTTATGTATCCCACTCCCACCCAAAATGGTTCCATACAGTTGTTTCTTATCATTCTGGGGAAGATGCACCATGAAAATTGTTGTGTAATCCCTGAGACATATCTTCCTTCCTCTAACTGACCTTTACTATCACCCAAAAAAACCAAGAAAAATTTGTGCCTACCATGTGGTAATAAGCCCCACCTTATATTGCACCAGTTATACTTCACATTGCACATGCACTCCAATATTAAAAACTTCCTCTATTTATCAAACAACTCTCCATCCCAGTTGTGAAGTTTATGGAGAAGAAACTAGACTGGGTTTTCCCTCTCATCCTGCTAAGTCAGTCTCTTTAAATGGATGACCCTGAACTTTTGAACAAGTTTAAAACAATTTGCAGCTAGTGCACTCAAAGTCTGCTTAACATCTCTCCAGCGCACTTACCTTCACTGAGCTGTTGTGAGGAGAAACTGTAATTACTCCATATCAGGGATGGGATTCTTCCAGTTCGCACCTATTTGCTAGAACTGGTTGTTAACATTCTAAGCAGTTCAGAGAACTGATTGTTAGAAGAAATTACTGGCCTAATCCTGTAAGGAAGGCAGGAAGGAAACATTCTGGTGTTGCTTACAGAAACTGCCTCTCCATTAATCCTTATTACATTCTTGGCAGGACTAGACTTCCTGTCTCAGGAACTTCTCTAGAGTTTTTTTCCCCTCCTTTCCTGGTACTTTGCTTGTGTGGAGTGACCATTCAAAGTTACAGTGGCACTGAAAAAAGTGACTTGTGACCATTTTTCACACTTATGACTGTTGCAGCATCCCCACAGTCATGAGAGGCCAGGTGAGGAGATGTGCACCTCGATGTGAGTGATATTGAGTTGGCCACACTCAGCCAATAACATGACCACCAAGCCATGTCCACCCAGTCACATGACCACTGAGCCACGCCCATCACCTAAGCCATACCCATAGAACCAATTGTTAAAAATTTGAATCCCACCCCTGCTTGATATATATATATATATATATATATATGTCTTACATCCTGAAGACAGAAGAAGAAAGAAAGACAAATACTGTAATGAGTTGATCACAAACATTTCCTGGGAAGTAAGATCCTTTGGCTTAAAAATGGAATCATGATCGGGGAATGGGTTCGATGGAATCTATTTCTATTTTAGCACAACACAATGCAATTTTTGTTTTTAGTCCCATGGAGTCCTTGGTGCTCTTTGAGCTTGGTTGTTTGTTTGCTAACATTTTATTACCTGATTAGATAGCATCATCAGTGCTAGTGAATGTGGGGTTTGCTCCCCTGTTTATATATGGTAGCTTCTCTTGCCAGTGTTGGTAGGAATGTGTTTTTAATCACATTTTAGTTAGAACTAAAAGATTCCATAGTGGGAGTAAAAATGTTATTTCAGGTCGTGTTGCATTAAAATTCAGAAGTGCTTTGATGGAACAGAAAGTATCATTTGTTCCTCTTTCATCTTTTCAGATTCTCGAGAATTTCTTTAGATGTGGAAGGAATCCACAATATAGTGTATATAACTGTTCTATAAAAAGTGTCACAGCCCATAATAGCCACTCCCAAGTAATAATCCAAAGGCACCTACCTATTTTAAGCAACAAACCAACCACATCTTACAAACCAACCTTATCTTTCTCTGCCATCTTACAAGATATAATCCCTGAATATTGATTAGCAGCCATACCCCAAGACAATTAGGACAGTCACACTGGAAAAGAAATGCAATTCAAATGAAATTAGCCTTTCCAATGAAACCTCTTGGAGAACGTTAGCCATGATTTAGTGAAGTAATCCTCAGCACTAACTTGATTTAAAAGGGACTTGTGGTTACCTTCATAAGACAGGGAGACATTAGCTTTGACATGACCTCCTAGGTAACTACAGATATTACTAGAAATTGAAAGTAGGGGACCGTTATTAATGTGTTAGGCTGACTGACCTTTGGTTACGTTAACTTCACCCTGTCAAGATAATTTCATTTACAGCAGCTGAGATGCCTTTTTCAGGGACGGCTGCTGATTCAGGATTAAACAGCCATTGCAATTGCAGAATCACTAGCCGCAGGCCTTAGCGCTACTGCAATGCTTTATGTATGGATGGCAAAAGGGATTATCACTCTTGGCATTTCCAAGCATGTTGCAATCACATATCATTTGGGTTATCAGCTGCTGTCTTCCATATAGCCCCATTAGAGGTAGGAGCCTGCAAATTGAAACTCAGAGGGAGCAGTATATTTTTTTTAAATGACAGTGAAAACATTTTTCAACCTGAATCCCTAGCAGCTGATTGCCATCCCAGTGAGACATAACGATACCATTCACCTCCATTTTGTGGAATCGTTGGGAGCAGGTGCCACTTACTGTTTTCAGGGCACTGTTGTATTTAGCCCTACTCTTATGCTTTTAACAGCATATTATTCAGTATAGTCCAGAGATTTATATTACTACTGTACTATTATTTTAACAACATCAGATGTCTGAAAAGGAAGGAGACGAGTTAGTTATTAGGCTACATAAGGAGCTTAATCAAAAGAAAATCATCTTACCTTGTAAAACACTGTCCCATGCTTGCCACAATATCATTTATGATCCCAGTCATTAAAATATTTTCTCTTGCAGGCTGCCACAAAATTATGTAATGTGGCAAGCACGATGAAAGAAGATGTATTTACAAGCTTTATTTAAGTATTGGGGAAAGAGAAAATAATAGTCTGGGCCTATCACAGGATTCATTTCCAATTATTTTACAATTTTGAAAGCTTGTCACATTGGACTGCTTCATACTCCTACTCACCAGCTCTTCACTTGGGATCAAAAACTGGATCTTTTTTTAACTGATTTATTTATTTATTCAAATGACTTCACTCTAAAGACTGTAAGCTGTTAACAATTCCCAATTACAGTAATTAGAGTTAAGACAAAACAAACCCCAAGTTACTTTGCCTGTAATTAGAAGTCAACAAATGATTACAAACTTTTGTCTGTTTGACTTAAATCCCAAAGGAGAATACAAATTGTACCTTCCCCTTTTTTTCAGATTAAAAAGATCTGTTTGAAATTTCTTCCTTTCCTTAAACAATGGAATACTTTAAAGGAAGAGATAACTTTGCTGGATTAACTTCAGGCTTTTAAAAAAAAATGCAACTAGAAATAATTTGTTAAACAAAAAAATGATCACAAAAAGTAAAATAGTTTTTACCTTTTACATATCCAGGTACATTGTGTGTGCTGTTGATTAGACGGACAGCATTAATAGTTATCGAAATAAACTGTCCATATTGAGAGAAATTAGTTAAGTACAGAGTATGTTAAGAATACAAAGATTTTACTGACAGAACAAAGGCCAATCTGCAGAGAGAACAGAATGTGTGGGTATGGGTGTGGGTGTGGATGTGGGTGTGGGTGTATATATATATATTCTTAGGTTTTCGTGGGTACTTACATGTATGGTATTCAGCTTTGTTCGGGTATTTTCCCACGTCATCATAATTGTGCTCACATTAGTCTGAGAAGCACAAAGCCGAAGAAACAAGCCTGAAGATGATGAATGAGACTTCATCGAAACATTGCCTAGATACTTCCAATTTTACGCGGGAGAAAACCCGAATAACCAAAGATCCATGTATATATATATACACACATACATATGTTGTTAAGGGGTGTTCCTAAATGCACAATCGTGCCTACTGTCCCTGACCTATTGTCCCCATTTATTCGTACCTATTTCCTGTATTTTTACTCATATTTATACTTATACCTATTATCTTGTAAGCGATTGACAAATAAATAAATAAATAAATAAATAAATAAATAAATAAATAAATAAATAAATAAATAAATAAATAAATAAATAAATAAATAAATAAATAAATAAATAAATAAATAAATAAATAAATAAATAAATAAATAAATAAATAAATAAATAAATAAATAAATAAATAAATAAATAAATAAATAAATAAATAAATAAATAAATAAATAAATAAATAAATAAATAAATAAATAAATAAATAAATAAATAAATAAATAAATAAATAAATAAATAAATAAATAAATAAATAAATAAATAAATAAATAAATAAATAAATAAATAAATAAATAAATAAATAAATAAATAAATAAATAAATAAATAAATAAATAAATAAATAAATAAATAAATAAATAAATAAATAAATAAATAAATAAATAAATAAATAAATAAATAAATAAATAAATAAATAAATAAATAAATAAATAAATAAATAAATAAATAAATAAATAAATAAATAAATAAATAAATAAATAAATAAATAAATAAATAAATAAATAAATAAATAAATAAATAAATAAATAAATAAATAAATAAATAAATAAATAAATAAATAAATAAATAAATAAATAAATAAATAAATAAATAAATAAATAAATAAATAAATAAATAAATAAATAAATAAATAAATAAATAAATAAATAAATAAATAAATAAATAAATAAATAAATAAATAAATAAATAAATAAATAAATAAATAAATAAATAAATAAATAAACAAATAAATAAATAAATAAATAAATAAATAAATAAATAAATAAATAAATAAATAAATAAATAAATAAATAAATAAATAAATAAATAAATAAATAAATAAATAAAGTAAAATATGTTGTTTGGAGTTGAACTGTGGGGTCCTTATTTCTCTCTGAGCTTGGTGTTTTTCTTGCAGATGTTTCATTACCAAACTAGATAACATCATCAGTGCACTGATATTTTACCTAGTTTGGCAATAAAATATTGTCAAGAAAATCACCAAGATCAGAAAGAATGGAATGGAATGGAACGGAATGAACGGAACGGAACAGAATAGAATTAATTCTTCATTGGCAAAGTGTGATTGTAAACACAAGGAATTTGTCTTGGTGCAAATGCTCTCAATGTACATAAAAGAAAAGTTACACCAAGATACAAAAGAGTACCAAAGGTCACAAAGGCCTATCTTGTCTACTGGTCAAACAGATACATCTTGAAAGTCCATTAGCAGGGCTTGAAGACAACTCCCATTGCTCTAGAAACAAATACATATGAGGCCTACTCCCACTGTGTTTCTTCTCCACAAACCTTTGAAGACTTTATTTTGTCAGTGGAACTGAGGGCCCCATTCAAAGCCAATCAAGTGGTTTGTTGATTCTGTCATCACTGCCATGTGGGAGAGGGCTTAAATTGTGAGTTTTTCACTGGTTTTTCAATATTGTACATCACCTAAAGTCACAATATGTGAGTTGAGTGGCCATATAAATTTGTTTAATAAATAATTCTGTAAAATAGAAAATAACTTGTAATCATAATAATTTTTATCAGATAAAATATTGTTTTAAAAGGGGACACAAGTGGTGCAAAACAGTCATGACAGGACTGCCATGTGTGTGTGTGATTTCACATAGTTAAATATACAGGTAATCCTCAACTTACAACCACAATTGAGCCCAAAATTTATGCTGCTAAGTGAGAAATTTGTTAAGTGACTTTTGCCCCATTTTATGACTTTTCTCGCCACCTTTGTTAAGTGAATCACTGCAGTTCTTAAATTAGTAGTTAATCACTGTTGTAAGTCAAGGACTATGGATAGTTTGTTAATCACAACCATGCATACTTAAAGAAAAGCAGAACTAAATGAAGCATCCAAGTATGTGTCCCATTTAGAGTGACATGGTGAAAAATATATTAGCTTTCAAGGCAGCCTCTAGATTAGGGCTTGTATCTTGGGTAGAATAGACTGAACATGCATAGGATAAATTTGGGTTGGGACGTACTTGTAGCAAATTAGTCAAACTGTGGCAAAATTGATTGATACTGTCCCTTTGTAGAAAGGTGTCAAAATTCCTTTCCTTCGAGGATTCGATTTTCCCACTGGGAAAGCTCCGGCACAAGGATACGGACAATTGCTTGAAAGCTGGATCTTTTTATTTTTCAGGAAGGCGAGGGACAGCAAGAAGTCTGCGTTCCTGGGCAAACTACCTTTGTATGGTAAGTCCCTGGTTTCTTATACCCTTTTCTCCTTTTGTGTGTGAATGTTGGTAT